>OZ038485.1:81063362-81215862 GCA_964036315.1 Acanthosepion esculentum
TTGGAATATTTAGGCAAATCCTTATCGTAATTCATCGAGCCTAGAAGAATGTACAACAGAATGCAGAAAGCACTGGACGGTCGTTTCGTCCTATCAGCAGTGCACATCCACTAACGAGATTCGAACCAGGACCGTTTCGATACAAAATACCAAGCGTCATGCCAACTGTACCAACGCGTCTGGGGAAAAGAAAAGACGTGGTTCTTGGGGCACAATCCGTTGGATTATGAATACTCGGATAAGTATCACCACGGAATTTGTGAGTAGTGGCGCTATATCGAGTCTATTCAGTTTCTTCTTCGTCACCGAGGCCCGTTGGAAAAGTTGGCATATTGTATCGATCCAGGTTCGAATCTCGGTTGTGGATGCGGACTTCTGTTGAATCACCCAAAAATTAGGACGAAACGGCCGTCCAGTACTTTCTGCACTCTGTTGAGGATACTTCTAGACTCGACAAATTACTATAAGGATATATATATATATATATATATATATATATATATATATATGTAATTAAGTAATTCATCGAGTCTGAAACCTCAACAGAATGCTGAAAGCACTGTCACAGAATGCAGAAAGCACTGGACGGCCGTTTCGTCCTATATTTGGGACTCATCAGCAGTGCGCATCCACTACCGAGAATTGAAACCCTGACAGTTAGGTTGTCAAGCGAACACCTAACCTAACTGTCAGGGTTTCAATTCTCGGTAGTGGATGCGCACTGCTGATGAGTCCCAAATATAGGACGAAACGGCCGTCCAGTGCTTTCTGCATTCTGTGACAGTGCTTTCAGCATTCTGTTGAGGTTTCAGACTCGATGAATTACTTAATTACATTTATCAAATCCTCCTAATTATTACTTATATATATATATATATATATATATATATATATATATATATATATATATATATATATGTATATAATACCAATTTGTAATTGGTAGGGAGGAGGACTTTAATCCAATGAGTTCTCAATGTAAGTTACAGAGCAATATAATGATAAATGAAAAAAAAACATCTCTTAAAAAATCTATATCGGTTATAACTGATATGGATTTTAAAGGTTTTTCTTGATTTCAAATTCAGTCGGGTTTCGATCCTAGCTAGACCAACCGGACGTCTAGCCACACTGATGAGCTGTGATACAGCGAAACAGTGGATGACAATATATATGCTCCTGAAAATTTTATTTCGGTTGAGCTCTCTGGGGAGGAAGTGTGGGTTTGTAAACAGTGACTCTTACGGCTAATAATGCGAAACTCTTCGGTAAATCGAATCGAGTTCTCTCAGTCACTAAAAATAAATACGCTTAAATTCACCTTCACCCTGCCGTGCCAATTCAGTCGGGTTTCGATCCTAGCTAGAGCAACCGGACGTTTAGCTACACTGATGGACTGTGATATAGTGAAACAGTCTGATAATATATATATATATATATATATATATATATATATATATATATATATATATATATATATGACAATATATATATCTATATATATATATATATAGAGAGAGAGAGATAGATATATAACGTTAGATAAACAAAACTCAAGAAAGTAAGATAAATTACAAAAGAGTCGTACATAAATAAACAAACAGATATTTTGATAACTGTGGGAAAAACAGTGCAGAAGTAAAAAGAAAGATATAAATCGTGATTTAAGTCTAAAATAATCGGAGATTAGGAAGTCATTACTTATAACTTACAATAATATAATCTATACTACCTTCTTGACATTACTAACACCTGAAGTATCAATTTGATAAAAAATTGAACGAGAAAAGAATACGCCAAGTTGATAAATATAAAAAAAAAATTAAAAAAAGAAAATCGACAAAAGATATTTATGATAATTGCACAAAAACATACACTAATACAGAAAAAACCAGTAACTGTGGCAAAAAAATTGAAAGGAATAATAATAACAATAATCACGACATATATAACTTCAAATAAATATAATAATCATATCATCAACATATAAAATTCTGTGACTTCCTTTAGTCCGTCTGTCCGTCACACCCTCTAAAATAACCATACGAAACAAAGTTTTGGGGAGGAATGCAAACAGGTAAGGGGGTACAAAGTACTATTGATTTTACTACGGTCCGTAGCTTAGTACAATAAATTTTCATTCCTTTTTTTGGGGGAAAAATTAAAAGTTTTATTATTTAACATACAAAATACTCCCACTATTTAAAAAAAAAACAATTTAATGATTAAAATAACAAATACTTATTTATTAAAAATGCAATATTGTTTTTTCGTATATCTTTTCTTTAAGCTTTTATATATACAACAATTCGATTTTCAGTTCGCCTTGCGGACTATAAACAAATCACTAGTCCCAAAAGCTTAAAAAAATTGGAATTTGTCTAAAAAAAAAATATTTACGCATGGCCAGTTGTATGTTGCATGCTCAAGAGTAAGAAATCTTAAAAATGTTTTCTTCCCTGTTAAAATGGAAAAAAAGAAATTAGAATATTGTTTACCATGAAGTCCTGTAAAATTAAATTAAATAAATTATTAAACCGCGAAGTAGATTTTTTGTCAAAGATATTTCCAAACAAATCAGCTTATTAAAATTTCATCGATTGGTTTGCGGAATTGAACGAAACGTAGAGTTTGTAAATCTTGACAAAAAATGTTAGCGATAACTTCAACAATACTAAATACAAACGCGTGTTGAAAAAAAAATCGAGTATATAATAAATGAAATAATGATTGCCAATTATATTAAATTATCACATCTAAGCTGTATTTCATCATCATCAGTCTGTTGATTGCTTTAATCGTCGGCTGGTGGGGAGTACCTAAGGACAGAAGGAACACACAACCTCTTCCAGGTGGCTCTCAGGATTTCGGAATAGTCATGCCCGTCCACTCTATGGTCTATGGTCTGACTAGCTTTTGCGTTGTCGTCTCCGCTTGCGTCTGCCTCCAACAGTGCCTTGCGTGATGGTCTTGCAAAGGCTGTTATGCCGTGTGACGTGATCATATTCCGACGCTTAATAGTGGCTAGGTGAGATTCCTGCCGGCCCACAAGAATGTTGACATTGCTCCGTACATAGTCGCAAAACAGTATTTACGTTTTTCAATTAAACAAAGTCAGTTAACTTTTCGGAGCTTCGAATCAAAACCTCTACAGGCTTAGATCCATGGTCTCTGGAGATTAACCATATAAAAGCGTTGGTTGATTATGACGATAGAGACTAAAATTTTTTTTTAATATTCACTAAATACAAGGCTCAAGAGCCACTCAATGTAGAAGGCTGCTGAGTGAGATGCGTGACATAGATATAAGAATAGAAAGTGAGGATTATATCGATAGGGAGGATAGATAAAGATTGGCCCTTGAGTTGAATCGTTCAGGGAAACATCCACGCGGGAGTCTTTTTAATAAATCACTGGTTCTTGGGAGGAAGCATTCTTAATGGAAATTCTTCATTACGGTTGAAATACGGGTAATAATAGTGATTCGTTTCCGTGAATACAGTATGATTTGTCTTATTTGTGATTTGGTGGAACTAAAAAGAAATTAATCTCGGCTGTGCATCTGCCATGGGAATAGTAACAGGCTTGCTATGTTGCGCTTAGGCGGCGGGAGCGGCCGCAGGGCGGAAAATAAGCGGCGACTTTGGTTACACCTGGAAAGAGTCCGGTTTGATTTCGTTTGTTTTGTTTTTTTGTTTTTTTTACGGTATATCAACTTCAATGAATTATTTAATGCCGACAAGATTTTTAGGATAGGTTCATATGAATAGAATATTTATTAATTTTTGGTAATTTTTTTTTTTTTTTAGAAATTTATTGCTGGTAATATTTTTTTCCAAAAATATATTGCTTGTATTCTTACATCTATTTTTATACTTTTATAGTGTTTTGACCGAATTTTGGGGGTTAGCTGGGACCCTAACAGGTGCTACCACCCCGAGTCATATTGGACCAGGGAAATTAAGAGGTGGTTCCATGCTAATTCAAAACCTGATCAGAAGTTTTGCTGCCCAATGTAATTTATCATCATACACAGGACAGAATTTATGGGGGGGTCACCTCTGCAGAGATGCAGTCGGCGTATTCTGAAGACCCAGCCGACAGGGCGTTAAAGAGCAGGATTTATTAAGTAAAACAACGAGATTTTCATTTACTCTTATCATCTGTCTATATTTCTTAGATGAGGTAGTTTGATTAATCCAAAAAGTGACTTGTCTTAAAGAGTCATGAGTTTAATTCCGTATACCGCTCCAGTAAGTAACTGGAGCGGTATACGAAACCGACAGTTTTTTTCCAGAATCTTTAGCGATTGATCGTATGTATGAGTTGCACCTGAGGTCTGGGCTGAGTATAAGTCCAAATAGGCATTAAAGATACGGGCCACCCTGAAGGAGATCGGCGATGGTGGAACCTCACTAGTTTTCGAGGGATTGAATGTGACCCCCCGATATCGCCCCCCACACACAGACTGAGCTGTTAGTGCTAGATCAAAGAGGGGATCAGCTGCCAATCTCTAGTAATCGAGGTTTTTGGAGATGCACTCATATATTGTATAATCTGCATAATTATTCACGAATGAACGAAGTATAGTCTGAGGAAGATCGTTTATGTTGTTGTGTTCTCACTCTAAAGAGTCTATGCTAGACTACTATAAGTAGTAGGACAGAAGGCTTTCGGGAACTGTGAATAAAGAATATGCTAAGATGTTGTGATCAAGTAAATGGTTAAGTAATAACAAAAACCAGGTTTGCAGATATATCGTATATTAAACAGTAAGTACACTAGAAGAGTATTACGCAACTAGTGAGAGTGTATCGTATGAACTAGCGCTCAATCTATTCACAGCTCCCAGAAGCCTTCTGTCCTACTAATCTTATAGTAGGCGGAAGAGTCTAACATAAACTCTTTAGAGGGATGACACCATAACTGTTTATGTAAAGGAGTATGAGGGTTGAACCAGAAACGAACCTTTGACCGAAGCGTTGATCGCTTGGAACTCAAAGGTATGGTCGTTATCAATGCTAGCGACTCAGATATACCAAAGAGATCTTGTAGTGTGTTGTCTTTAATTTTTTGCATATATTTTTATTATTAAATTAACCTAAAAGCTGCTCTCCGTGCAGACTTTAAACTAGCTCCTGTGGAGGGATTTTGGGCCCTAGCCCTTTTATCTTCAGCATCCTATATACTTAAAAGTAATTAGAATTAACAAAATTATTTTATCTTTATTCGTCACCTTAATTCGGCATAATCTTTCTTCGTATACTCAACTGATCTCCGTTGTTTGTTTACATTTATTTTGAATACAATTATTACACTGGTGAACAAAAAAAATGAAATGTTGTCGAGAAACCGAAAATTAATTTGAAGGAGCTGAATCTGAAAATGGCCTTACTTTTTCCTGGTTAGCTACCGTTTTTGATGTACAGAAATGCCTCATCTTTGGAAAAAAAGGTATTTTTTCATTTGTTTTCTGTATATAAAATATTAACCGATGGCAATATTTCTCAAAATAAAATCGTAGAAACCTCTCAATTCGTATTCAATTATCTGCTTATTGAGAATTACTCTTTTTGAAATAGCAATCAGACCCCAAGTCTTTAAAAATATCACGATTGAATATACCAAGAACAACAAGCATTTTCATCAAATCATGTAATAAACTAACAGCAGAAATAAGCATGAGAACAGCGTGAACATAAGAACTTTGGTAAACATTTTCCCTTTCTCGATTGTCTCTCATTTCCAATGTTATTCAAGTCCCTTTTGATACTCCAGCACTATCATGTACAATGGAATAGGTGCATTCAGTTTCGATGTCTTTCGTAGTTGGAGTTTTTTCCTAACTGTGAAAACAAAATATTCTCAATGTGTTTGGTTTCCTTTCGTAGTGAAGGGATAAAAGTGATGGGATAAATTTATGAATATCAAATAGAAGATTTCAGGTTTTCATTTTTTTGATGTTAACTTAATTATAAGGTTTACTAAAGTGTATTACTGATAAAGTTTATCAGTTACTTTGAGTTTTGGCGATAAATTGGAAAACTTCGGCACATCTATTTTAATTTTTTTTTACTCAAAAACACTTTTTTTTTCTTATATAAATAGTTTATTTCAGTTGGATGACATAAATTGCTCGGCCAACCTTAAAATTGATGCGTTTCTACGACCATTATTAACTAAATTTTGCGATCAGACAAGATCGTAAATTGATCTTTTACCAAAAAATGAGCAATTTTAGTACAGCGAAAACGGTAGCTAACCATGAAAAACTAAGGTCATTTTCGGAATCAACACCATCAAATTAGCTAAAAAACGTCTTTGGTGTCTTGGCACCAAAAATCGTGTTAACCAGTGTTATTTTCTTTTAAAATCACAATTCTTTATGATCCTTTCACATGAAGTCACTCTTAAAAGATATTAAGAAACTCGAACTATTTCTATTACGTTACAGTACGCGTGCTAGAAAAAAAAACAAAGACAAAAAACTTATGAGCAACGTACTGAACCCACATAAGTTTTAATTACGGTTTAATTAGAAGATATCAACTGCAATTGCGACGAAAAGTGAAATTAACGTTAAACATTTAATAAAGAATTGTCCTTGTAAAACATTTAATTCTGTTCGATACTTAAATTTAACTTTAAATGTGTTATTTATTTGATTTTTAATTTCGTGTAACTACAGTAGTTACTACCTGTTACTTCAGGTTGTTTATGATTCGCCGAGATCGAAAAACGGACGGACAGATACAAGTTCACTGCGCTTTATTTATATAGATTCATACTTAAATCAACTCAATTAATACGATCGTCCTATTAGTAGGCATCCGTTTATCTCGGTAGCGTCTTGTTTGGTCAAAATGATGTCTTTCGAAGGTTACTGAATCAGGACGTTTTAAATTTGTATAGGGAGTGAACAAGGTTTGCATCTGATGAGAATATGTAAGATAGATAGCGATTAACTTACGACTTGAAGACGTTAAGAGTGTAGTGATGAGGAAAGCATCTTCTCGGGAATTCGTTCCACATTGCAACAGTTCTGCGGAAGAAACTGTCTGAGTAGAACTAACTCCATACCGAAAAATGGAATGGGAATGAGGTGATTCAATGTACGTGGCATTGTACGGTGCGTTCCAACTGTGAAGGTCTGGACTGATGGAACCAAGAAATGTGGTTCACCCGAAATTTTCTTTCAAGAAACTTTGAAAAAAGTTATAGAAACGCGCTTTCGAAGAAAAAAGTGGTACAAAAAAATTTTCAAGTTGATAATAATAATTATTTTTTAATAGCTATCAGTTCTGTTTTTGTTTGTTTGTTTTTTATCGCAAGACCCACATGATTTTACAATTTGCGACTCGTGAATAAGCTGATAGGACAGAACTTTAGCGATTATATCCCAAAAATGTAATCAGTATAGGTGATTAACTTTTCTATACGAAAAGAAAATCCTTATTCTTTCATCCCTTAGTAATGACAGAATTTGGTATTTCACTTTTTATTTAATAGAGTAAATTAAAATATTTACGCTATTTGCATTGTTCGGACTGTTGTCCTCATCTTTATTGTCACATTTACGACGTTTCGAACATTGTATGCCCCGGCCTTCTCCAGGCGATATCTGTTGGGATTCTGAACCGTGCCCTTTATTTTAGTTCTAATTCCATGTAACATGCCTTTCGATATCTCAGTTTCTTTTTGTTTAAGTCGCATTGATAATTCTTCAAGTTTTTGTTCTTTCCAGATATTAAACTTACAACAACTGAACTCATTGAGTCAAGTCAGCCAACATTTTATCCACTGGGCCATGTGCTGGGGACAAAAAAAATCTGTATACAACTATATTGGGATCATTATTAAACAATTAACGTCTACCGTAAAATATGTTATTAATTATTAAAGTTAAGTTAAAAATTCGGTATTAATTATAGGTTTGTAAAAATTAGTATTTATATAGTATGATCTATTTTTATCACTTTAAACGTTATTTTTAGTGGGTACTTTAATATGAGTAGAGAAGAGTTTTTAAGGTACTTTAATATGAGTAGAGCAGTGTTTTAAGGTACTTTAATATGAGTAAGCAGTGTTTTTAAGGTCCTTTAATATGAGTAGAGCAGTGTTTTTAAGGTACTTTGATATGAGTAGAGCAGTGTTTTTAAGGTCCTTTAATATGAGTAGAGCAGTGTTTTTAAGCAACCACACATCTCGGAGCAAAACAAATATCACGGCATACTTAAATACATTTAAATGTTATGAAATAAAGTCACAGATTTTTTAAAACACACACAAATATGAACTTACTTTATTTCAATGATTCTATTCAACTTGTGCATTTTATTAAGTGTTTTTCATGATTTTTTCAATGTTTGGCTGATTGTACGATAAACAGACCCTCATTTCTTCTTCAGTTGAGCGTAGTCTTTCTCGCTTCTTATTTTTTGATGTTATTTAGGGTTGAGAAGACTAATTCACATGAATAAGAAGTAGAAAATTTCAATAAATCTGAACAAGCCTTTTTAGCCTCCGTGGGATTAAAAGTTTAATACTTATTCATTTAGTCAAATACAAACACTGTTTGCATATCTATAAGTTTACCATTCGTCCATGCTTAGAATATTGTTGCCATATATGGTCCGGTGCCCCTGCTATTTTCCTGGAGCTCCTCGATAATATCCAAAGAAGAATCAGCAATATTATTGGGGCTTGATCTCGCGGCTCGGGTTCAGTCACTTGCCCACCGCCGTAAGGTTGCTTCTCTGTACCTTTTTTTTTTAAATACTTTCATGGTAATTGTTCGGATGAACCTAGACTGAATGAATTTAAGTGCAATAATAGATTGGCGGCGAGATCACATCAATTTACAGTTTTAGCTAGTTTAACGTAACTGGGACTTCTATGCTAACAGTTTCTTACCTCGCACTTCTAACTTGTGTAACTCGCTCTCAATCACTTGCTTTCCAACCAACTATCATCGGCAAAAATTGAAATGCAATGTCAATCGCTATCTACTGTCCTCCTGGCTACTCTTTTCTTTCTCCTCATTACTAATGTTTCTGTTGCAAATTCTTCCACACCTTGTAGCCCCTTGCGTGCTAGTGGCTGTATTGTCTTGCATGGGGTGATACCGATTCAAAAAATTACTACTTCCACACACATATATTTATGCTGGGACAAGATTTCGCGGTTCACTTAAGAGGATGGCGCTGCAGACGAGGTTGAGAATCACTGGAGTAAATGGTTCGTTTTTTTTTATGAAACAGCATATTTCGCTCGGATTGAGGAATCGGAGAGCCGAGTTCGAATTCCAGTCGAATACATTACATTCACTTACGTGCTAATATCATTGAGAAAGGTATGAATCCTCTCCCCCACTCCCAGCTATGAGTAAATAGCAGAACAGACCGGGTTTGGATGGTAACTGGTCTACCGCAGAAAGAAATGGCAACCTACTGCGGGAAAAAAATCTGCCTCGTCAGTCATGTATCGAAAAGATACAGGATCGCCTAAGTGTGTATCACGCATGGCACATAACTGATATTTATTAAATTTCGCCTACCGGCCTGAATGTTCAAAAAATTCTTATTAAAAATTATTTGGGTTCCCTCGGGATTCGAACCGGCATCGCTCAGGGTAGAAGTAGCAACCAATAAATCCGATACGCTCTAACCAACTAAGCTTCGAAGAACATTCGATCAGGTAAGTTAAGGACAAATTTGCGCCTTTGAGCGAAACTACTCTCATCATAAATCTCCCGAAACGTTTCATATCTGCACAGTTTTGTATCCAAATGTAAACAAAGAATTTTATAATGGATTTTCTAGTATAATATTAATACATAATAAGTATATAACAGTATAGTATTAATTATAGCATAATTAATTCTAGTTTCCCGCCTATTATCCTTGATTACTCCCCTTCCCCCCAAAAAATGGACAATGAACAGTGACTGTTAACTTTGGTGATCGGGCGAGGACCTGATGTATTCAACATCATATGGCCGTAAGCAAACAGCGAGCATAATATAACACTGTATAATGTAAAATAATATAAGTAGTGCGTGCCATCAGCAGTCGGGGATGTTAAATACATTGTATAAAAGAAATACTGGAGTAGGCAACACGGCCGAAGGTCGTTATCATTGTCGTCCAACAATGCGCGTGTTATTTCAATCCTTAGAGTTTATGAGTCAGCAGGAAAGATGAACAAAGAAAAGTTGAACATGATTTAAACATAATTTAATGACGGGCGAGCAACGAAATAGAAAAGCGTTGTTGTCATCGAACACAAACAGTTATCAGGCAAAAAAACTAGGTTGGCCTTCCGATCGATAAAGCAAGATTGGGATACATTATGCAACGTGCTATCGAAAAAATATCGATCTCTTTCGATGTCATGGGAGACTCTAACGTTCTATTAATATGTACGAAGGGGTGCTGAAAAGTTCTCGGTCCAAGCCTCTTAAACATCAGAATTGTTTTTTTTGGTGGAGGGGGGTTGTTAGGCTGATACATTTTTGGGCACATCAAGATAACAACGGCACAATTTAAAACCATTCCCACGCCCTTGTCCGTACATAAGATCTATTTATCTATCTATCTATCTATCTATCTATCTATCTATCTATGTATCTCATTACAATTATTCATTTCTTTATTATTTTTATCTATCTATCTATCTATCTATCTATCTATCTAATTGAAACTGTCCCATTCTTTCATTCTTTCTTTTTCTTTCTTTTTTTTATTTTTTATCTATCTCACTACAATTGTTCCTTTCTTTCTTTCTTGCTTTCTTTTTTCTTTCTTTCTTTCTTTCTTTCTTTCTTTCTTTCGTTATTCTATCTATCTATCTATCTATCTATCTATCTATCTATCTATCTATCTATTCCCCAAATCAGAATTCAGATGTTCTTATCATAATACTGATTTAGATAAGTGGGTTGGACAAGGAACCTTTCAGTATATAGATTACAGTATATAGATAAGAAAAGTATTTTACTTTACTCCGCTTCCCAAGGTCAATATTTCAATGACTAGAATATTTATTTTGAAAAGTTATTCAGTCCGAGATATCTGAATCGCCCACATATAGATACACACGTATAAAAAATGGGATATATATATATATATATATATATATATATATATATATATATATATATATATATTATAATTTTAAGTGCTCGATACGACATTTTTTTTTAAGCTTTTCACCCCAAGCAAGCTCGAAGGGGTTACAGAAGATTTGGAGCGAGAGCAGCTAGGAGTGAAAGAAGAAAGGATGTGGAGAAGGATAGTGGATAGATCAAGGCAACTGGAGATGTCGATTGACGTTACATTTGAATAGTTGGAGATTATAGTTGTCAGGGAAACATGAATAAGGAAGGGAGTTCCGCAGGCGAGAGGTGCAAGATATGAAGCTATTGGAGTAGAAGAGACGTCTTCATTTAACGGTTTCAATAGTGAAAGGGTGGGAGCGGGATGCCAGCCTCGTAGGACGCTTGAATTCATGAAGCATGGGAACCAGTGAAAGCAGCTCATCGGAGAAATTACCGTGAACGTACTTGTAAAAAAGACAGAGCGAGGCGATGGCGCGTCTGTGAGAGAGCGACTGCAGACGAGATGACAGATCGGGGTCAATTACGTTGCATACTCGTTTCTGGATCTTATCAAGAACTCCGAGGCAAACAGAAGGGGCTCCGGACCATATATGGCAGCAACACTCCATGCAAGGACGAATGGTTGATTTGTATATTTGAAGGATCGATTCCGGGAAGAAAAATTTTCTGGCCCGGCAAAGGGAGCCAACTTTCCTTGCGTTGGATGAAGCAATTGACTCACTGTATTTACTCCATCTCAGGTCAGCGGACAGCGTGATACCGAGCAGCCGCAGAGAGGAGCTCTCGAGAAGTTGGGATTCTAATGGGAAGCAGGGAAGGATCCCTGTGGTGATTAATAGAGAGCAGTTTTGTTTTAGAGGTGTTAAAGTTAATCAGCCAATTCCTGTCCCATTTCACAACCGATTGGATCTCCTTTTCGAGACGAACTGCAAGGTTAAGTTTGTCAGCGACACTAGATTTGTTTTTGAGGCAGGAGTAAATTGTGGTGCCATTCGCGTAGATGCCAACTTGGGAATCTATGGCGTCAGGAAGATCGTTTATATATATAAGGAACAGAGTAGGGCCTAGGATGGAGCCTTGAGGAACACCCGCGTTCGTGGGATAGGAGCTGGAAGAATAACCTTCAATTCACGGTTTGACAGGAATGATTGTATTAGGTCAAACAATCGACCTGTAATACCATAACCCTGAAGCTTGCGAAGAAGACCGACATGCCAAACCCTATCAAACGCTTTGGAGATGACTAGGGACACGGCACGAGCTTCACCGTTATCATGAAGAGCTTGGTAGACAAATTCAGTGATGGCCGTAAGCACATCAGCTGTAGATCGGGCAAAGCAGAAACTATATTGCCTGTCTGAGAGCAGATCATGGGATGTAAGGTGATTATCCACTTCGGTGTTTATAAGCGTTTCGAAGACTTTATCGAAGAGGGGTTGGAGATTCTTGAACGGGGAGCTTAAATACAGCATCCCAGGGGACATCGCGGAGGAAATCACGGAACGAGACCCAGTCAGCTCGTTGATAGCAGAACGAGGTTCTGGTGGTAGGAGGCTCTTTGCAGAGGTGGGGTTAAAGGCGATGCTAACAGACACTACAGCATGATCGGAGCTACCGAGAGAGCAGAGCCGCGTGGCACTACAAGACACGGAGATGGGGGTAAAACACAAGTCGAAAAGAGAGGCCTTACCGTCCCGGCTGTAAGCAAAGCGCGTGGGGAAATCAACTATCTGCGTGAGGGATTGAGAAACTGAAAAGTTAAGAGTATGAATTCCTGCGAGGTCAGTAGTAGCATTCTTAAGCCACTTGTTGTGATGGGCGTTAAAATCGCCAAACACAAATATGTGAGCGAACGGATGGAGAGAGAGAGCCTTGTCTATGCTGTTAGAAATGACATCAAGTATTCCACAGTCCTGAGAGGATAGAGAGCGATAGAGGAAGAAGAGATTGCTTACAGCATTGAGAAGACATAGCCGGAGACACATGAACGAATGGTCCGGCGATTCGAGACAGCACTCTCTAGCCAGAGGGAGATGGTTCTTGACATAGACATCAAGGCTTATGCATGTGCGTTAGAGAGTTCTTTCTGAGGAAAGAAAGATAGCCGAGGATTGAGAGATCAGAGGAGGGGATAGATGAGTCAAGATTGGTCTCACACAGAGCCAGTATATTCGGGCAGTTTGCAGTGAGGAAAGATTCCACACTGCAGAAATTGGTTCTAATGCCGCGGATATTGGAGAACGAAATGTTGAGGGGTTTAGGTGATTTTTGGAGGACTGGTTTAGGTCTACTTTTTCGATCTTTGTTAGTCATCATGTGGAATTATGGTTGGAGAAGGCCTGGGGTAAAAGAAACCGGCGGTTATCGCCCGTGACGTGGGCAGAGAGAATTTGGCACAGCCTGCATCATAATGTGGCCTCAGGGTTGCCCACGGGAGGTGACTGCCGGGACACCTATCCATGCGCGACATGCCCTTACAGACACCCCGATATTATACAACTGTTGATCAGAGCGGCCACTCAAGACGCAACGCAAGAGTTAGGGCTCCTAACTACCAGTCGGAAACAACAACCAGGGAATTGTCAACCGTGTACCCTCAGAATGAAGAGGTAATACCACAGACTGCACGCATCACAGGAGAAACACAGCAGTACAAGTACAGAGGCCAAAGAGAGAGAGAGAGCGAGAGAGAGAGAGAAAGTTCCGGGAACCCCTTCCTAAACAAGAAACAAGGTGTGAGCCTCTACTCATGTCCAAGAGAAGGGGGAGGAGTGTTGACCGGGCGGTAGGAAAGCCTACCTACTCCTATTAAATATAGCAAAATATTGTAACAATATTTTTATTTAAAATTATTTTACATCGCTACATGAAAATTTAATTCCGAAACATAGAAATTTTTATGTTGCTTTGCAAATATTTTAAAATAAAAATATTATTACTATATATATGTATGTGTGTGTGTGTGTAGATAGATACATACATACACACATAGAATAAATGAAAGAGATGGCAAAAAGAATAAAGAAACAAACTTAATGAAATAGATAGATAGATAGATAGATATGTACAGACAGGGAGATAGATAGATAGATAGATAGATAGATAGATAGATAGATAGATAGATAGATAGATAGATAGATAGATAGAATAAATGAAAGACAATTCAAAAAGGATAAATGTGACAGAGAGAGAGAATCTGGGGAACACACACATACACACACACACGTATATTTTTTTATTGAAATTGGAGTAGATTTGAATAGCGAAATTAAATCGGGGCATTTTGTTTATTTATGGGGAAATCTGATCTAGGGCAGGAGTTGTACCCATTGAATTTGGGTCATCAGAAGACAATGTAAATGGTCGAAATAATTTTTATCAATTAAAAATTGAAATAGAGCTGAGTAAGCTAGAAGGAACTTTGGAATTCACATGATTTTGGTTGAAGCAGCCAGAACCCCGTGATAATCGCGTGCGAAGTAGCAGGGCCGAGGGTCAGTTATAACCAGCCGGGTTTATCTATATAAACGTGTAGTTATGTTGAAAAAGTCAGACTGGACAAAATTCTTGAAGAGAGAATTGGCCCGGGCAAGCGTTGGGAGGAGGATCGCTACTATAACTTTAAGCCCCGCACAGAAATCTTTACCCCTCCATCGCAAGAGTGATATATCGTTCTGAGACGATTTAACAACAAGTTAATCATATACACACACTCACTCTCTCTCTCTCTGTCTAGAATCCAGTGTATGAGTTTTTACGTTAAATACTTTTCTTTTCTGTAACCCGTTTCTTTTCTCTACTATTCTTTTCTGCTATATAAAAGACGTTAACAATTCAACTATTGAATAGTTGTTTGTCCGGCTTTCTGTAGATATTATTATTTTTTTTTTGTTGCGCAGACTCCCCAGCCGCGTCTACATCTTCAGTCGACCGTGAATGGATCAAACAAATCACAACGTGAGCAGGAAGCAAGATTAAACCAGCGGACCGGTCGAATAATCTACAGATGTTCAGGAGACCAATGACCACTCCCTTAAGTTCGGTTAGGACCGAGTAGACACCTCAACCCAGAAAGTAAGACGCCGGAAGTTGATGGACAGGGGCGAAAGTGCTAGATAAATAAACAAACTTAATTAGATAGATAGATAGATAGATAGATAGATAGATAGATAGATAGATAGATAGATAGATAGAAAATGAATAGACTGAGATTCAATTTCAACTGTTATTATTAAGTATATATTTTCCGGATAAACAAGCATCTGACTGTTAAAGAAATATTGTTCATCCTGTTGATGTAAGAAATTATCAACAGCAGCTATGAAGTCATCATCACTGCCATACTGATTCTATGTTAAGACTTCTGTGATGGAGCATTGTCCTGACGAAACACGACCTTTTTTCTTGTTAGTTTTCCTGAGCATTTGGTCTTGATAACTTGGCTTAGCACTCTCCATTGATGGTGTAGACCTTTTGCAGATAGTCAATAAACAAAATGCCTTTTGTATCCTCCAAAGAATTGAGAATTCCCTGCTGATGAAACAACCATTGCCTTCTTTGTGAGCAGGTAAGTTGGGAGTGTTTCTACTGCATGGACTGCACCTTTGTCTTTGGCTGTAAACGACGAACACGGCACACATTTTTGATTTGGAAACGTTCAAGAAAACTATCTGGATTTGCCTCAAGCATTGCCATATTTTTCCGGGATTTGATCAGATTGGTGCTCTTTTGATCAGGTCTCAGAAGATGCGGCACCCACCGAGCAGAAACCTTCGTCATGCCAAGTTTATTGTGCAGATATTCTCGTGATATGCTAATGTACAATTCGGATAGCTTCTTTCCAGGAGCTAGTGCTTTGTTGAACAGAACTTCGACTGTCTGCTTCAGCAATCACTACAATCTTAGCCTGTTTATCCAGTGTTAATCGTTATCTGTCCTCGTATCATTATAATCTGCACTTCTTATCCAATTCTGTTACATCAATAAAACAAACTTATTCAGCAAATCTGTAGCGTGACTGTCTTTATGGCTTTGACGATTGCAAGATCGCATGAAACCCCGAGTCGTTCTATCGACGTTGGATATTATGCATATTTACTAATATAATAGCTGTTACATAACATCTCAGGAAGAAATGTGTTTATATGTACGTGCAAGTATATGTACGTATATGTATAATACCCATACCTATATATATATATATATATATATATATATATATATATATATATATATATATATAATCATTGTTATTTTTATCAACAATACAAATGTTCAGGATACTTTGTTATATTATTTAATAACAATACTTTTTATCATTTCACCCCAATCAAAGCAATAAAGCCACTAAGAGGCAAGGGTGTTAAAGAGTGTTAGAGAATATGAGAAATAAACATTTTAAGAAGGGAGAACAATAAAATAACAGGAATTAAAAAGCCAATAGATAACGACTGGCACTACATTTAATTTTTTGAACATCAAAGTTGACTGGCAATTAAAAACTGGGTGAGAGTTCTACAAGCTATAAGTGCGATAGAAGAAACTTTTAGCATAGAACTTACGGTTACATCTAACCATTTCAAGTGTAAAATGAATAAACACTTCCGCCTATCTAGTACTGCGCTTAAATTTATAAAGTCTAAGTAATTTTAGTGAAAGTTCATCAGAACAATTACCATAAAATTTTAGCAGTGGGGAAGTGACTGAAAAGTCGTGAATATGATAACGAAGATGAAGACAACAGTCTGAACAATATAAATGGTCTAAATAAATAAAATACCCCATTTCAGCTATATAGACATATCCTGACGAAGGTAGGAGCGTACAACGACCGAAACCTCGTGAATATGTCAACGAAGATGAGGACAACTGTTCGAACAAAGTAAATAGTGTAAATAATTACAATACCTCAATAAGAAATATACACAGATCCGGATGAAGACCGGAGCGTACAACGGCCGAAATGCCGTGAATATGGCAACGAAGATGAGGAGAGCCGTCCAAACAATGTAAATAGTGTAAATAATTACAATGCCCCATCGCAGAAATATAGACACATCCTGACGAAGACCGGGGCGTTCAACGGCCGAAACGTCGTGAATATGGCAAGATGTGAACAGCAGTCCGAACAATGTAAATAGTGTGAATAAATAAATACCCCATCTCAGCTATATAGAGAGTTCCTGAAGAAGGCCAGACCGTACAACGACCGAAACGTCGTGAATATATCAACGAAGATGAGGACAACAGTCCGACAATGTAAATAGTGTAAATAATTACAATACCCCATCTCATCAATATTGACAGATCCTGAAGAAAGCCGGGGCGTACGACGGACGAAACGTCGTGAATATGTCAACGAAGATGAGAACAGCAGTCCGAACTAGGTAAATAGTGTAAATAATTAAAATGCCTTATCTCAGAAATATCGGCAGATCCTGAAGAAGGCGGGAGCGTACAACGACCGAAATATCGTAAATATGTCAACGAAGATGAGGACAGCAGTCCGAACAATGTAAATAGTGTAAATAATTGCAATACCTCATCTCAGAAATATAGACAGATATCATAAAGTCTAGGTACCATAGAGAAAGCTTCATAAAAACAAATACCGTTAAAGCATTTATAGAAAAGGCTACGTTACGGCGCTGAGAAAGGGGCTGCTTTTAGTGTTACTCTAAATGTCTCATGAGCAGATTACTGAAGAGAATCTGTTCACCTTTATATATACGTTAAATTACATGATTCCTCGTATGTCATTGCTTTGAATCTACGCTCTTTAGCGCTAGAGGGCGTCGTCAGTGATGTTCTGAATTGGATCATTGGGCAGTTTCGGGTCTTTCAAACATCATACTGACCTCACCAAGTCGACCCCATCAGAGCTGATCGGACTCTGAAACGCCCTCTAAAAATGCTTACAGACACTAACTTCTATAATATACCCCGTCATCGCGCATTTGATTGGTAGTTGATCAATAGCCAATCACAATGGTGTGTGCTCTATTTAAGTTGTTTGCGGGGAATTTTTTTTTTTTTAAGTGGACACCCTTTCATCGGATACTTAGAAGGTAATAATGTTTTCCGTTTTACCCACATCCCAGTAAGATACTTAGTACATCTAATATATTAAGTATTATTATTAAAAAATAAAATTTGACTTATATTAGTTTTATAATCCCATGACGAGTCATGACCATTGACCTTAGAAAAACGAAATGACTGATTTATTGATGTTTCGACTTAATTAAACGAAAGACAGCTATTATTATTTAAAAAAATTTAAATGGACAAAGCTCTTTGCAGTATATGAGCTGTACTGTTAGAAGTTTTTTTTTTTACTGGATAGGCGGCACACCAGGGATTATTTTGATTCGCTATCGAGTTACTTTCATTATCAGACCATCAGACGAATGTGTCAAACAAAAGAACAATCTTTTTTTTAAGTGCCACCTATTTTTCTATTCCTATCGCCAGGTCTTTGTATTTGCTTAGTTTTTCAAAAAAAAAAAAATACATTCGCGGGGATGCTTTTGTCCCTCGGTATGATCGTATCAATCAGTTTGAATTTTTTTTTTCTATCTTTTCAGTCTCAGATAATCATGTCTGGACGATATGCTTGTATTGTTCGATGTGTATTGATTGAAAAATCCCAGAGGACGGTAACATGTGCTCCCTCAACTACAGTTTCAGAATTATGTTCATACCAGTCTGCTGATGTTTTTATCCCAGTGTGGCGACAGACCTTCCAGTGCAGATACTGGCATACGCTGTCATACGTTTTCTTTTTTACTCCTTAGGTGTATATATTGAACATCCTCAGATTAGGTGATCAATAGTTTCAATGCATTATTATTATTATTATTATTGTTGTAATAATAATAATAACTGGCATGAATACCACCCAGTCCCGGTTACGGAGACAGGATCTGTAACAATTTTATGGGACTTTATAATACACACAGACAGAACAATCAAATCTAATCATCCAGACATCGGGATTAGAGACCGCAAAGACAAAATGTGCCTCCTTATTGACATGGCCGTCTCTGCAGATTGCAATGTATCTTCGAAGATCGTAAAAAAAAAAATATCAAATTACAAGGACCTTAAAATCAAAATATCAAAAATGTGGCAAATGAGGACATTAACAATTCAAGTTGTAGTTGGAGCCCTCGGATTGATTGGAAAAAATTATAATAGACTAATTGAAGGAATCCCTTGCAGCTCATGTCGTAAAGAAATACAAAAAATTATACTCACAAGTACAGTCCACACCTGCGAAGGTCTATGTAAAATGTGTGCGATTTTTTTTCAAAATTGCTCAGTGAAAATGTCATGATGCCATTTCTGACCTTAGGTCTCTGGTCGGGACCCGGAAAGAAATGAGTATACACCAGAAACTGCTGTGGCCTTGTTAGGGCCAGAAATAAAGACACAAAGAAAGATATTGAGTTAAATAAATATATTAACAGAAAAAGTAATATTAGGTTGGTGCAAAAATAATGTCGTTTTCTCACATGAAGTTGAACGTCAAAAAACGACATTATTTTTGCACCAACCTAATAGAAATATATACAAACGAGAGTGTTACAGCAAGAATGTTCGGTCCGACTGTCAGAGATGACTGCTGGAAACTTCCAAAAAGCAGTACCTGCTCCTATTTATAGCATGTGTGCGTGAGTAAATTACCATAACAGAAACCATAGGAAATAAAACAATAACAATAATTATTACAGCAATCATTATTATATACGTTATAAAATCTCGCATAAATTAATGAATTTTTAAGCGAATATTTTGTTATTACTGCAAACGCTATTTCGATAGGTATATTCGTTTGTGTAAATAAGCCTGTTTTTTTCTTCATATAATGAAACCGTTCTATAGAATCGAGAGGTACATTTTCTTCAATAAATCTTTCCATTCTCTAGACCTATAAGCGTTAATATCACTGTTAAAAAAATAACAAGCAATTTTACGCAAACACGTGTAACTACTAAAATAACGCTTATAGTAATAAATAAAACGTGAGTCAGTTAATTCACTAGGATCACGTTTTGCTTAACACGCGACGTTTTCGACATGCATCTTTGATTTTCAAAATTTCGCAACATGCTCGGGGATGCCCGAATAATTCAGAAACCTGACACATAGTTATTAGCTGAATTATTATTTAAAACATTCATTGTGCAGCGGAGTGTTTACATACGAATATAATTATTTCCGGAGTCCCGCTCGTTAACCAAATTATTCGTTACATAAGTAATTGAAACACGTATGAATAGAAGTAATCCCTTCCAAGCCACACCCAAATTATACATAAAAGCATATGAAAATATAAATGAAAAATACACAACTTAAATGGCAAATGCAGAAATGTGTGTTTGTATATATATATATATATATATATATATATATATATATATATATATATATATATATATATATATATATATATATATATATAAACAATAAAATAGAATTTTAGGGATTTAGGCAAATCATTATAGTAATTAATCGAGTCTAGAAGAATCCTCAAAAGAATGCAGAAAGCACTGAACGGCCGTTTCGTCCTATTTTGGGACTCATCAGCAGTGTGCATCCATTACTGAGATTCGAACCCGAATCATATCAATATAACGCAAACGTTATACCAACTCCACCAAATGCGATGGAGCGGCTCGGAGGAAAGGAAAGTAGTAGCTCGTTGGGTTATGAATACTTGGATGAGTATAACCAGTGAATTTGTGATTGGCGACGCTATATCGAGTTTATTCAGTTTCTTCTTCGTCACTGAGGCCCGTTGGTACAATTGGCATGACGCTTGAGTTGTATGGAAACGGTTCGGGTTCGAATCTCGGTATGGAATACGTACTCCCGATGAGTCCCAAAACGGCCGTCTATTGCTTTCTGCATTCTGTTGAGACTCGATGAATTACTATAATGATATATATATATATATATATATATATATATATATATATATATATATATATAGTCAAACCTAGAGCCAGACAAACCTACCAAGGTTTCTCCTAAGTGGATTGTCAGGGAAAGTTGGCTTTCCCTGACGATCCGCTTAGGAGAAATGGCCTTGGTAGGTTTGTCTAGCTCTAGGTTTGACTAGGTCTGCTCTACTTTTGTATTGACCACTTTGTTAGTTAGTTGATTACTCGTATCGGGGTTTTTTCTTTGGGCTTTGGACCTGTATGTTGGACGATTATTTTCGACAGACGTTGATGTTCCTGGCTCTTTCTTTTTTTAAAACCTTTTTTTCCTTCGATATTGATTTGATCATTAGCAAATCAAGAAACCGGATGTTTTCCGAGACGAGGGTAGTTACCTATATATATTTGTGTATTTAGGCAGCAATCCTTCTTTCAAGCACATTTCATTAAAAACGACTGACAAGGTTCTTTTATTTAGTTTTTTATATAATTTCTCGTGCGATCTAATAAAGTTTTTCTTTTCAGAGGATAAATTATATAAAAATTGTCCGAAAGTTCTTTTTTTCCGAGCGCTTTCGGCTATACATTTAGCCATTATCAAGGATTATATTTCAACTGTTAGAATTAGAAATAGTGTGTTATGTGTATGTTTTATAAAGTGATTCATTTTTTTGTTTCAAAACACGGTCAAGATATTATGTCCATGTTCAAAGTTAATATTACTTATAAAAATAAACAAACCAACACTTAATAATATTAACTTTGAACCGACATTCAAAGTTTGATTAAACGGAACCGACAAGGTCTGCTCAATTATTTATATTTTCGGATGTGATGAGTATTGTGCTCGAAGTTGTGGATAAACTGTTCATATTTTATTATTTTTGTTGAAGTACTTTCGACTTTCGCAGTCATTATCAAGAACCGATGTAGTACCTATATAGTACTTAATGAGAAAGTCGAGTTAAAAATACTTGAACAAATAGTATTCTTTTAGCCATTATCACGGACGATTTATATTTATCATTTTTAACTGAATATATGGAGTTTTTTATATATGGGTCTAAAGTTCTAGAGATGTTTAATTTCCAAACACGGTCAGCATATTGTGGCCGTGTTCATAGTTGAGCTTGGAGCCGGCGGTGTAATAACAGTCCAGTCAGCCACGAGATTCTTCTCATGGTAGAGGACCTATAAGACCGCACTCCTCGCAACAATTATAACAATAGTCTAAAGCAAAAATCAAAACTGCCGCAAAAGAATTAAAAAACAATTCTAATACCGTCATCAAATGAGCTGACAAAACTAAAACATGCGTAATTTTGAAGAAACGAAATTATTATAAAAAATTACGACACGGCATAGAAGACTGATCTAAATTTACCATATTAAATAAAAACACCAAAGGAGATTCTAAAAAGATCCGTCAACGAACTAATAACATCAAACAATGCCGACATAGGTGCCTTGAAAATCAAGAAAATCATCGGAGACTACCAATCAGGAAACCTATACGGAAATATTAAAATACATAAAACCGGATGCCATGTACTATCCATCATTTCATAAATCCCAACACTTATCTACAAGCTCTCAAAATTCATTAACGACATCATTATTCTATATCGACCTACCAATCACCGCATCATATCAACTCACGAATCTCTCCAAATTCTAAAAACTATACAACCAAACGAAAATATTTTACTGTCACTCGACGTCAAAAATTTATTTACAAACGTCCCTGTCGAGGAAACCATCGACATAATCCTTAAGTCCGTGTATAAAAATAATTCCCTTTCACCTCCATCCATCAAACCAAATATCCTCAAAAGATTATTGCATGCCTGCACACCGAAAGCCCCTTTCTACGACGATAATGGCCATATCTACACCCAAACTAATAGTGTTAGCATAGGAAATCCACTCGGCCCGTCCTTCACTAACAGCTAAATGTCCAACGTAGAAAACACTATATTTGAAAACGTTACTAAACCCAAAATATATGTCCGCTATGTAGATATTTTATTTTAGCGAAAAACAAACAAGAAATCGATAATGTCAAAACAAGATTAACTTTATTAACAAAATAAACTCCCATTCTTAGACTTTCTCGTAGAAATCAGTAAAACACATTCACCACTTCATTATATATATAAAAAAAACACTAGCAGAAACTCGTACCACCTTAACTTTAAGAGTGAATACCCACTTAGTTAAAAAGGAAGCACACGAGGAGTCACCCACGCGTCCGTTTTTTCTTAAAGAACCTAATGTGAAACAATGCTAGTTAACAATGGTTTTTCTAACTACCTCATTGACCACCATATTAGACTATTTCTTTCTAAAGTAACTAATAGTAATACAAAATATAAAGATAGAAACAATAACATTACCATCTACAAAAGCCAAATACACGTTGATTATAAGCAAGACGAATTTTCTCTAAGAAATATCATAAAGAAATACACAACCCCAATCGACCAGAACAAGAAAATTAAATGAATAATCTACTACAAAAAAATTAAAGCAACTAACCTTATGATCAACAGTAACAACACATCCGCAAAATCAAAATTACAGAGGACCAATATTATCTACTAGCTCAAATGCCCTTAAGGAACTGTGTTCCTGATAAAACCGGACTCATAAATAATTATATTTGTCATACCACTACATTCCTATATAGATGACTCACGTTACACCTATCCGGCCATAGTTCAGTTAGGATTCATTTAGGCACACACGGAAACTTAGTGTAGTGAAAGAGATAATCAGCTACCTTGAAAAAGAGTTCGTGTTTTGTGTGCGATCGGCCGAAGAAAAATTACCAGAAAGTAGTTAGCAAAAATCTACCAGACCATAATCTATGCTAATATTCTTCCCTCCTCTGAATGGCGTGACCAATCAGAAAAATCTTTCGGTGAAAAAGCCGTTGTTTTTTGCTTTGATTTTCTGAGCTTGGTGGATGAACACGCGTTTTTGCTTGTAAGAAGTGAAGGTTGGATTTGTGACCCCACTTTATCGTTTCTGCGTTGCCTGTTGGACTGTTACGACGGACTATCGTTTGAACTGTGATTTGGCTACAAGTGTTGCGGCCGAGAGACAGAAGAAATCTATTGCAGACGTTTGTTGCTACTATAAGTTGACAGTTTTTTTTTCTTTGCGTTGTTTCTTTCCTCGCACTGCCCGTCTGCTGAACGCCCTTCCGTTCACTTGCTTCCCTGATAACTACAATCTTCAAAAATTTAAATGCAATGTCAATCGCCATCTTCTACCTCCTTGAACCCCATTCAGCTTTTATCCTTTTCTTGGTCCCGATCTATACCCAGTCTATTGTCTCACCTTCACTCTCTGTAACCCCCTGCGTACTAATAGCATTTTCGCCTTGCTTGGGGGTGAAATGATTAAAAATAGAAGTTTAATGACACTTGTTCCAATTTCATGTTTAGAAATCATTTTTATTTTTTTAATTTCTACGCTAAATTTTGGCGCCTCCAAAACAAAAATGCTTTCATTTAATCACCGGCGAGAACCTTTCCTGTCTTCTATCAACATGGCTGACGCTAGACTCCAGGAGAGAAATACTCTACGCCATCTTGGAGTGGAGTTACAATATTGAATCAAGAGTTAGATCTACTGCTAGGAAAGCTAGTTCAGTGTGTCGTGCCAGAACCTTTTCTTTGGTTAGAATCCATCTTGCTCATACATAAATCTATATAGTAGATTCGGACAAAAGCTTTCGAGTTCTGTAAGGTGAATTGTAGTACATTGTCGGTCCATCTTGAGTTCTGTCATTTTCTCTCCGACGTGACGTCGATTCCCTCTGTCTATTCTACAAATATTTTCATGAAAATTTTTCTGACCAACTTTTCTTTTTGGTAACTCGACTGCACCAATTTATGCTTGCTATAAGATAAGCAACTAGATTTCACTGTTTTATTGTCAACTAGCAAGATCCAACCATATGTTCTATTTTAATTGTTTCTTTTCTTGCATTTTTGCCTTCTTTCCGATTTCTTGCTTCTCTGCCACCTACAATCGTAAAAGGCAACGTCAATCAGTATCTTCTGTCTCTTTCAACCATGTTCGTTTATTGTTCTTTCTCTCCAAGTACCCACTTGCTTCTTACTGACATAATCGAAATGCTTGGGGTGAAGTGAAAAAATAAAATTATTACTCTGATTTTCGTGGTTAGAATAAATGTAAACAACGTTGCACATTCATAAATCCACCATTCGTCAGTGTATTGAATACTGTTGCCATATCAGGACTGATACGCCTGCTGTATATCTCAAGATTCTTGACAAAATTCAAAGAAGGGCCTGTAATGTAACCGTCATCTATCATAAAAAAATTTAAAACTGCTAGCCTCATTATCAACAATAACTCACCTGCACATCCAAATAACAGAGAACAAATATTATTTAAGAATTCACATGTCTCTGAATGAATTGTCCCTCATCAATTCAAATTCGTAAATAATTATATTGGATATACAACAGCATGCATAACAAGAAGACTCACGTTACATCTCTTTGGCCATTGCTCAATTAGGACTCATTTAAATACCCATGGAAAACTACCAAACTCTCTCCGGAACGTTCTTGTTGATAATAAAAAATATAATAATCTCATCCACATGTAAAAAAAAAAAAGAGAAAAAAATGAAATCATTATTAAAAAAAATATTTTGCGGTTCATTGCTCAGATTCCAGCTCGTTGGATAAGTGCAATTTTCTTCAGTAATTGATCGTTAATTGACTTTTTTTCACTCGCTTTTGTCGACCCATGACTTTTTATTAAAAATATATGAAAATTATTTATACCCAAATTTCACAGCTTATAACACAAAACAAGTACAATATGGAGACTGAGTCGGCGCTGAGGACGCTCGCGGCTATTTAAACACGTGAGTATACGTTCGGTTCATTGTTAGCTTGTTAGGCGAAAATAATTTTCGTCAGAATTTATTCAATTTGTTCGTCTAGCGAGCCTTTCATTTATTGATACCCCACTGTATAATATATGAATAATAATAATAATTAGTGATTTAAGAATGCAGAAGATTATGTCGAAATATGTAATAGTAGGCGTATCTTTATGAGAAAACATTCGGGAAACATTGACCAAGCCGCTTGTGCGATGGTCGGTTGAATTTTATAACATCTTTCTCTTAAAAAATAAAATCTGGAAAATAGGCCTCTCAAGTTCAGTTACTGTTATCGTTCTTTCCATTTTTGATAGGGTTTTCCTTCCTAATCTTCTGTTTGAAGTAGTGTGGAATATCAACATCTGGATTATGTCATTATTTACTTTTCGGTTTACAAGTGGTATCCATTTTAGATATCCCTGTTGTTAAAAGTTTAAAAGTTATTTAGTACACTTTGTTTGTGATTATATAGCGTCAGTCCACAAAGTTCGAAGAAGAAGGATCTATATTTAGACCTATAGGCTTCATTCGCTCAAAGCTATTTGTTAACAATTGATCGGAGAAAGCGGCTGTATACAGCTGGCAGTTTAGATATTACTGAACGGATCTGGCGCAATGCATGACATGAATTTGAGAGGCTATTTATGAATATGACTCGAGTTTTTACGCTAATGTTTTAGTTTGGTAGCAGCATTATGCAAAACTACCGCAAGAGCAGACTATTCTAGAGCGGCCTATTTTAGCAAAACTGCGCCGAGCGCAGCCTATTCTGTCAAAACTACACCTAGCGTGAACTATTCTATCAAAATTGCACAAAGCGCAACATATTCTGGTAAAACGAAACATAGCACAACCTATTCTAGCAAAACTAAACCTATCGCAGCCTATTCTAGCAAAACTACCACCAGCGCAGCCTATTCCAGCAAAAGTAAACCTAGCGCAGCCTATTCTAAGAAAACTACTTCTAGCACACCCTATTCTAGCAGAAATAAACATATCGCAGCCTATTCTAGCAAAACTACCACCAGCGCAGACTATTCCAGCAAAAGTAAAGCTAGCGCAGCCTATTCTAAGAAAACTACTTCTAGCACACCCTATTCTAGCAAAAATAAACCTATCACATCCTATTCTAGTAAAACTATCCTAAGCGCTGCCTATTCCAGCAAAACTAAACCTAGCGCAGCCTATTCTAGGAAATCTACATCTAGCACAACCTATTCTAGCAAAAATAAGCCTATTGCAGCATGTTCTAACAAAACTACCACTAGGACAGCCTATTCTTGCAAAACTAAACCTAGTGCAGCCTATTGTAACAAAAATATCCTAAGCGCTACCTATTCTAGGATAACTACTTCTAACACAACCTATTCTAGCAAAACTAAACCTAGCGCTACCTATTCTTGCAAAACTACACCTATCGCAGGCTATTATTGCAATATTTACCCAATGTGCAGCATATTCTAGTAAAACTACTCCCAGAATAGCCTAGCGCGCCCTATTCTAGCAAAACACCACTAGTGCAGTTTATTAGAACAAACTTACTGCCCCTAGCACAGCCTACTTTAGCAAAAATAAACCTATTTCAGTGTACTCGAGCAAAATTAAACCTAGCTCAGCGTATTCTAACATAACAGCCCCAATCGCAGCTAATTTCATAAAACTCCTGAAAGCGCAGACGATTCTAGCAAGTTTACCCTTACAACAGCCATAGAGCCACTAAAGGTAGAGTGTACTAAATAAGGTTGTTTTATCGACGGAAGAGAATTAGATGAGGAGTACAGATTATGATGATAATGATAGTACCTTGTCAGTTGATTTTAACGAAACTTGTATAAAAATGGATAGCTGCCGAAATACACAATTTGATATATATATATATATATATATATATATATATATATATATATATATATATATATATATATATATATATAGTATAACGATATATCATTTTGCATAATTTTATATTACACTTAACAGTATGTAGAAAACTATTATGACAAAGTGGAAAAAGTTTTTTTTTCTGGCGCGTAAACAGTCCGATGAAATATTAACGGATGAAACGCGTCACAAAACCTTTTACCAATTTGTGATACTATATATATATATATATATATATATATAGGATGTATGCAAAATACATCTAAAAATTTTGGACGGGTTCCTCCCGCCAAAACAAGGACAGATGTTTATACATGTGTGTGCAAATCCTTCCTTTTTGATTTATTAAGTTGAAAGAAAGTTTACAGTAGATGGTGCAGTATTAACATGTAGACTAGGTTACATTTGTCATTCGTGTACATTTTTGGCTAGTCCTCTTCAGCTTTTAACGTGTGTCGTAGTGAGTTAACTGAGAAGTGTTCCGTTTAACAATGGCAGGACAGTCATATCGTGAGCAGCCAGATATGATTTTTACTTCGGCTGCGCGAATGTGAATGGGCGCGAGGCTGCACGCCTGTATCAGATTCCCGACCGAATCTTCCGACCTTTGCTGCTGTTTATCGCCGCATTTCTGAGACAGGATCCGTGACACCCCTTTCTATGGATCGAGGAAGACCGAGATCTGCTCGTACACCTGACCACGGACCTACAGTATCAGCACACGTCAAGTGGCCCTAGCATGTCGTACATCTCATAGTACTACATGGTGGCTGTTTCAAGAGAAGCTCATGTATCCGTATCATTTGCAAAGTGAGCAGAGTCTTTCGCTCTCTGATCACACATCACGGGAGAACCTTTGCCGATGGTTTATTGCGCAAATTTCCGATTCGTTGTTTGTCTCTTTAGTCTTGTTTACGGATGAAGCAACAATTCGAAGAGATGGAATTACAAATTTATACAACCAATATTTGTGGGCGGATCGGAATACCCATGGTACAATACTGGCAAGACACCAGCATCAGTTTACAATTAATGTGTGAGCTTGAATTGTAGGTGATTGCCAGGTCTTACAGGAACTCTCTACAAAGGCATTATTTCGAACATACTTGCAGACCTGCTAGAGGATGTACCCCTACTAATAGGAAGACGCATGTGGTTTCTGCATGATGGAGCTCCAGTACATTTTAGTCAGATTGTTCATGATGCACAGGGTGACATCTACCATGAAAGATGGATAGGTATGGGAGAACCGGTTCCATGGCCTGCACTTTCATCCGACAAAGAAAGAGTCCGCTAGTCAATGATCAAACGGTTGCATGTTGCGTAGAAGCAAGCGGAGGAAATTTTGAACATTTGTTATGAGTTGCTGTGTTGATGTACAACGATGACCTCTTGGACATATGCACATCTTACCTTGTTTTGGTGTCAAGAACACGCCCCCAATGTTTGTAAAAGTATTTTTGCATTGTATCTTGGTTTGTACATTTAACAGCGTCTAGCATAAACTTTAAACTTAATTAAAAAAAGGAAGGATTTGCGGACATATCTATATATAAACTTCTGTCTTTGTCTGGTGTGAGGAACCCGCCCGCAAAGTTTGTAAAAGTATTTTTATATACACCCTATATATATATATATATATATATATATATATATATATATATATATATATATATATGTTAAGACATTTTTATGTTTATACATTCTTTTTATAGAAACAAATATTTAAGTAAATGCTATGTTTTATAATAAACAGTATTAAACAACATTTACCGGCTTGAATGTCCGAGAAATTTTCATAGAAAATTTTCGTCCCCCGACAGGAATCGAACCAGTATCCTATACGGAACTGTCATATAACCTGACGTGCCTTAACCGTTTCGGCCACAGAGGAGCGTTCGGTTAAGGCACATCAGGCTATATGACGGTCCCGTATAGGGTACAGGTTCGATTCCTGTCGGAGGACGATAATTTTCTATGAAAATTTCTCGGACATTCAGGCCGGTAAATGTTGTTTAATACTGTTTATTATAAAACAGAGCATTTACTTAAATATTTGTATCTATAAAAAGAATGTATAAACATAAAAATGTCTTAAAATAATTGTCGGACTTTGTCCATTTCATAATGTGTGACGTCATTTGTTTACATTTGATACGCCATGAGCAGATATGAATATACGTGAGAGATTCATGGAAGATTAAAGTTTAAAGACAGTAAAATCGACCTTGGTAACCGAACGCTCCTCTGTGGCAGAAACGGTTAAGGCAAGTCAGGGTATATGACGGCTCCGTATAGGATACGGGTTCGATTCCTGTCGGAGGACGAAAATTTTCTATGAAAATTTTTCGGACATTCAGACCGGTAAATATATATATATTTTTTCTGTTTATGCGTTATTTCTATAGATACAAATATTTATGTAAAAGTTCTGTTTATAATACATTACTTAAATATTTGTATCTATAAAAATAACCTATAAACAGATAATATATTAAAATCATTGTCCATTTCATATATATATATATATATATATATATATATATATATATATATATATATATATATATATATATGTATATGTGTGTGCGTGTATTTGTACGTGTGTGTGTATCTATGTGTTACAGCGAGATACAGAGAGAGATCGTGTATATGTTTTATTTGGAAAGCAAATGAAAGACAAGCTGTTAAACAAAGTAGAATACAATAAACCGTCGGTTACAGATAACGAAATTCATCAACAATGACAAGTCATTTAAAAATAAATGAAAAAAAATAGAAAAGTTTATCACTATATCGTTTCAAATTTAACTTGGGGATATCGACTCGATATTGTTTCTGGTCAGCACTTAAGTATTTTGTAATCAACTTGGCTGAGAGCATCTGCAAACCCAACTTCTCATGAATTATAAACCCATTGAATTTTGTGGAAATCTCCTATGTCCCAACAATTCTTTATCGGTTTTGTTTATCGGTTGATTATGAACTTATCAACAATTTCTAGAATTGGTACCTTTCAATGCCTATCAGACTGTCTCAAAATCTCGTGTTTAATTTGGCAAGAATAGATCAACCAATGTTTTCGTCATGAACTTATAGATTTCCTTTGGAGTTTTTCTTTTTCTTTTTAAGGCTTATGGTGATATCACGCTGAAACATTCGTTCTCTTTTGATCACCGAAGTTAAACAACATCGAGAGTGGTTAGTAAACAGATGGGTGACCATTTGAGAATACAGGGTGCTTTGATATCCGGGTAGAGTAATGGAGAGCGTCTCGGAATTGTAGATCAGGAAGCCGAGTTGCAGTCGGGTTTGTTATATTCACTTACGCGCAAATACCCTTGGGAAAGTATGAATAGGATTCTCCTTCCTTCACCTCTAGATTTATTAGTAGGATTTTTTATCAGCAAAAATCATTATTATCACCAAGCATTCTTAGAATCTAAAAATATGTTCTAGCTTTAAATAACCCGCAAACCGTTGAGAAGCTACAAAACACAAATCAATATATAGATTTTCAATTTATATTTTTTAATTACTAATGTTTAGCGTATACAAGGCCTGAGGTTCACTCAAGGTAGAGGGTTACTGAAAGTGTACAAACGTCTGGGCGATGAGTGTAAGAGGTACAATTTATGCGGATAAATGTGAAATATAACGGTTAGGTCTTCTCAAAGAGGTCATGATTGTAGTTGTCGGGAAATCCTACTCTTGGGAGGGATTCAGTTCCTCAAAGCAACATTTCATGGGAAGAAGCTATCCGAGTGGAACTTACTCCTTACTAAAGCAATACGGAGGGAATGAGGGTGACTCTCTGAGAGGCAGGAATCAGATGGAAAGGTTATTGGAACATTTTCCATGGGGATAGTGGTAGAACAGCGAAAGGCCGGCAAAGTTTAGTCTTAAGGAAAGGAGTTGTAAGGTCACAAAAAGCATTACCACCCAAGAAGCTGCGTAGATTCTTTTGGGCCCTATAAAACCTTTTGGGCCCTATAAAACCTCGAAAGTGAAGACTGTGAAGCTCTTGCAATAGTACTCCATTTTTGGCCCGATCTCGCTCTTATAAAGCTGAAGCTTATTAGGTGTCAGGTACTTACTGAAACAGTACAAAAAAGCGGCTATTTTCGAAGCATCATTAGCGATGAATCGCATATACGCGTTACTTTTGAGGTTTGAAGTTGGGCTTGTCCCAATATGCGTTTAAGTCAACGGGCTTCCTTGAGAAACATGTTCATTGCGATAACTGGAAATTTAGTGACTGTTCGGTATATTGATTTGAAACAGTGTTTTTCAATAAATACAAGGCTCAAGATCCACTCAAGGTAGAGGGTTGCTAAATGAAGATATTCTCGAAGAATCAAAACAACTTTCTTGTGTCGGAAACATCATGTCCGAGCGCGCCGCCCACTCACCAAGACAAGACCCCTTGTTTGGAAAAAGTAGAAGACCCCCTGGGGATAAGTTGAGTTAACAAGGGCTGCTCGAGGACGATTCTATAATAAAAAAAAGAACGCACTTTCCAGTGACAGTGAGAAAATAACGCTCATATATTGGGAAGTGAACGTGACCGGGAGCTTTTCAGTATTGTCTTGTATGAGATCTCGCATATGTAATGCTATAATGATATCAAGACAAAAATTGATAACACAAACACACACAGAAAACGATTCCGGAAAACTTCAATGTTGCAGTCTTATACCGATTAGAAAAGCCTATCTTTTCTAATTAGTTCCAATTACACATTATACGTTTATCAACATATTAATCATTCTGACTTCTTACGACTTTGATCGCTGAGCGAAAATTGTTTTGTTTCTTTAACGGCATATCATCTTTTTTGTGGGTCATTTAATACCGAAATTTATTTTTCTTGTAAGCTTTGAAATAATAAAAAATATGATAGATGTTATTCTGCTTTCACAATTGAACACATGGTAGATAATACTCAACTTTTGTACATGTTCATGTTTGTATGGACATAATAACTGGAGGCGGTGATATGCATGTTTTATGTTGTAGTTTTTTTAAAACGTTTATTTTGGAATACAGTTTGATTGAAGAACTTGTAGGATATAAGGATTAATATCATTTAAAGAGTTCGTTCATGTTGGTAATTCTATATAAAAAGGTATATGTGGTAACTTTTTATATAAACGTTTATATCTGGTATTTTTACTATAAAAATGTGTTTCAATACTTTTGTAGTGTTTTGACTGGTTTGGGGTTCACTAATTGTCCATACCTGGGAGTCAAACAGATGCTACCAACCTGGTGAACCTGGGAATAACAGCAATTAAGAGGTTACTCCACTCTCCTCAAAACATACAATCTCCCGATCAGAAGTCTTGCTGCCGGATTTAGTTTATCGTCATGCCCAGGACGAGCTACGAGAAGAGTTTAACCGTTATAGACTAGGTTATATATATATATATATATATATATATATATATATATATATGAGGAATTATAGTCTTAAAGTGTGCAATATTTATGCGATAAAGTGCTCAATATCAGAGATAGAGCGTGTGTAAATATAAAATATAAAAGTGAACATAGAAGTCAACACTTAGAGGCGACAGTCTGTTTCATGCTAGATGCAATCATCGGGCCCGACTGTCGCCTCTAAGTGTTGACTTCTATATCCACTTTTATATTTTATATATATATATATATATATATATATATATATATATATATATATATATATATATATATATATATATATATATATATATAACACAAATACACATCAAGTGCTCCAGACCAGGTGCAATTTTCAGCTGAGCGCCGTGCTTCAGCAAGGTTTCGGCCCATCAAGTTCAGTACCTTTCCACACGGTGGGCCCGCAACAGCTGAATGATGTTACGTTGCAACCGGTCTATGTTAATTACGTGCGACTCGATAAGAATTTTCGGGTAATCCATACACTTCTTTCCACCGTTTTTTCACCACAAGTCTTTATCACATTCTCCGGCTTTGGGATTCCAGCACACTTGAGGAATCTCTTTAAAGAGGCAGCAGGAAATCCTCTACAGCCAACCTCAAATGGCACCAGAGTGCAGCTATATATATATATATATATATATATATATATATTCTACATCATCACTTGATAAGACACCAGGAGTGTTGAAACAAAATGGCTATTTTTGTAGTGATTTTATAACATATTTATGTTATAATATTCAAATAAATGATTATATCTGCTCTACTCTGTATTGAGCACTCTTTAAAGAATAATAATTGTTGGTTATTGGAATTTACTCCGTATATACCAATCCCACACTTGGATATATATATATATATATATATATATATATATATATATATATATATATATATATATACAGAAATATAGTCTTAAAGTGTGCTATATTTATGGGGTAAAGTGCTCAATATCAGAGATAGAGCGTGTGTAAATATAAAAGTGGACATGGAAGTCAGCACTTAGAGGCGACAGTCTGTTTCATGCTAGTGCAATCGTCATATATATATATAATAGTATAAGGAACAAACAGGAAACTTTTATACATTTAATATGCTTTTATTTAATATCCATTAGAAAATGAAATATATTGCATTTCTGATGAAGCTTAAATAAAAGCGAAACATGTCAAAATGCCAAGATTTCCTATGTGTTCCTTATTCTATCATTCTGTTGCATACTAATCCATATTTGATTTATATTTGATTCCAATTAATATATAAAGGGCGTTTCATTAAGACGGATCAAAGTTAGCAGTAAATAAATCAGGGTTATTGTGAAAATTTATTTATTTCTCTGTTGGATCATGTAATATACGTCATGGCAATTATGTGTGAAAAATAATATCGCCCAAATGTCAGCCAAAGCTTTGGCAGCACACCTACAAAAATGGTCAAAATCTTCGAAGACGTCTCTGCATAGTTGCTCCTCGATCTCACCAATATGCCTTATTATCTTATCCTTCACGTTGTGACCAAGTAATTGGTTAAGAACTAACAAAACAAGAGGTTGCAGATAAATAGTGTATTGAATAGTAAATACAACAGAAGTGTGTTACACGATTTGGTGTGTCGGTTGACCAGCGTTCAGTCTATGTCACTGTTCCCTCGAGGTTTACTTTTCCTACTAACTTTATAGTAAGTGGAAGAGTCCACAATAGCCTCATTCGAGGGAACACACCACAACACTTCAGCTGTTTCATTGTAGTTGGCTTGTTGGCATAAGCCTTACTTCTGAGATGACCCCAAAGGAAAAAATCTAAAGGCGTCACGTCGCACGATCGTTGTGGCCAACTGACTTCGCCGTTTCGAGAGATGATGCGACCTGGAAACTTTTCATTCAATAAAGCCATTGTTGCATTGGCTGCGTGGCATGTGGCGCTGTCCGTTAAGACGCTGTTTGATTCTTAATCTTTCCGCGGTTGAAATTGTCAAAGACGTAAGTTGTCAAATGTGAAAGAAAAAGAAACAAAAATCATTAGACGCTTAAACGTAATTCACATTTAAAATCGGCCAAAGTTATTGGAACGCCCTTTATATATAGAGAGAAAAATATTCAAGGAAAACTCGCTTCCCTCTAGAAGCTAGCCCCCTAACCTACACACACTCTTAACTATATCGAGCACACTTCTTTCAACCCCTCAGCAAGGAAATATGACCCGGAATAAACCACGATGCTAAGCCTGTAGATATATCATCACTGATAGCAGTTTCACAAACCCTGACAATCACGTAGTATTAAATCCACCGGCGTTAAATTGTCATAGCTCAAATCTAGTATATTTGATTTTCTGCCACAAGTGCCAACAAGCTATGTGGGGAAAACGAGCACAGAATTCCGTCTTCGACTCAATAACTATAAGAGAACCATCAGTGACAACAACAATAATTGTTTCCCAGTCGCAAATCACTTCAATTTACTACATCATATTGCAGATGACACCGGATGCGTGCTTTTGGCGTCTTTGTTCGACAGCTGAGAGGGGGGACACGTAGATCGGAGCTGAAATATATTTTCAAAAATAAATTTAAACATTGACGGCTCAAACAATGATTTGTCTTTACTCAGAGAGTATAATTTCCATAGGAAGACCTCCAACCAACAATATTCCTTGAAAAAGTAAGTCCCACTACATTCTACCTCACATCGTTGAAAAAGAACACAGGCGTATTTGAAAAATCCGACTTTAAAATGTGTCTCTTTGTGCTACGTTTCAGTTAAAAGGTCTATGTGAAATAAATATCAATTCTTTTAACAATGTAGGTATCATTTTGTTGTCTTTTTAACTTTCAATTTTCATTAACCGCCCTATTTATTATATCTATTTCTCTCTCTCTCTCGCTCTCTCTATCTATCTCTCTATCTATCTATCTATATATATATATATATATATATATATATATATATATATAATAATGTCGTATGAAAGCCGAAAGTGTTCAGAAGACGTTGGACAGTTATATATATTCGAATAAAATAAGGATATAAATAAACATAATGGGGTAAAATAGTATGTAAAGCAGGTTATGTCTCTTAATTTATTAATTTACCTCAATCAATTTTCTACAAGAAATAAATTAGTGTACTTGAAAAGACTAAAACTAAAATAAATAGACATAATTATTTAACCAAACCAGTTTAAATGTAAATATGCTACTAAACACACACACACACATATATATATATATATATATATTATTGCCATCCACAGACAGAGTGTTTAGCAGCTCTTCAGTGTGGCTAGACGTCCGATTGCCTCTAGCTAGGATCGAAACCCGACTGAAATGGCGTCAGTGAGAAATTCTACCACTAAGCCGTCAGCGCACAATAGGGATGAAGGTGAATTTTAGCGTATTTATTTTTGGATAAACACACATAGACTGACAGGACTCAATTTGGATGATGCTAGATCAACTTTAATAGCCACTGTTTACAAACTCACACTTCATATATATAAATATATATATATATATATATATATATATGTATATATATATATATATGAAGTGTGAGTTTGTATGAAGTGTGAGTTTGTATATATATATATATATATATATATATATATATATATATGAAGTGTGAGTTTGTATATATATATACAAACTCACACTTCATATATATATATGCATATATATATATATATATATATATATATATATGAAGTGTGAGTTTGTATGAAGTGTGAGTTTGTATATATATATATATATATATATATATATATATATGCAGAAATATAGTCTTAAAGTGTGCTATATTTATGTGGTAAAGTGCTCAATATCAGAGATAGAGCGTGTGTAAATATAAAAGTGGACATGGAAGTCAGCACTTAGAGGCGACAGTCTGTTTCATGCTAGTGCAATCGTCAGGCGACCTGACGATTGCACTAGCATGAAACAGACTGTCGCCTCTAATATATATACAAACTCACACTATATATATATATATATATATATATATATATATATATATATATATATATATATATATATATATATATATATATATATATATATATATATATATATATATATATATATATATATATATATATATATATATATATATATATATATGCATGCATGCATGCATGCCACGGTGGATAGCGGCTTGGATTATGGAATCGGAGAGCCGAGTTCGAATTCCAGTCGAATCCATTACATTCACTTACTTGCTAATACCCTTGGGAAAAGTATGAATCCTCCCCCCAGCTATGGGTAAATAGCAGGATAGAGTGTGTTCTATAGTCTAGCAACTGGGCTAGGAGAAGAACAACTGTGACTTCAAAACGGGCGGGGGATCGTTTGGGGCCCTTCAAAAACTGTGGATGTTTCTGCACAAAACCTTCACCTCTATTATCAAATCTCATGTGCTGGTGTTTGGCTGTCAGGTTCCTAGGAACTGATCTGCTTGACCCTCATACGTCGAATTCGGCGGGAGAGTCGAGTATGTATTTATATATATATATATATATATATATATATATATATATATATATATATATATATATGTGTGTGTGTGTGTGTGTGTGCGCGCGCAGGTCATGTGTATTTAGGTAGAAGTAATTCTTCCAAACACGTTCTATCGACTAACACCGAGAAGGTCTGTCTGTTTAACATTTTTTACATAGTTTTTATTCCAACTTCCGACCGAGGTGTTTTATGCCAGGATAAAAAACGTTAAAATGTCCAAAGTTCATTCTTGTACCTTCGACTACTTTCCACTGTGGCTACAGTCGTTATCAAGAATTGCGAGTTATCGATCTGCTTATCAAAATGGGTTTGGCAAATCCTGGCCTTTTCCGTTTGGTGGAATTTATCAGTAAATTCACTCAATGCTAGTGTCATCTGCAAGTGTCAAACTGAAATTATACGTGCCTTTTTTGCGTATAAACTTCTATATGGAGAAAGATATTTTATATGATTTGGGTTTTTTTGTATTATAATAGCTTAAGCTTTATTTACAATGAGTCCTATATAATATTTAGTTATCTATAAAAACTTGCCTTATGTTTAAATTATTTTGCTTATTTGTGGTCATCATCATCATCATCAGGTCAAGAATTCTTCTCGGATTCTCCTGACTCGTTCCCTCCAACCATCTCTGTCAGACATCGCTGTCGGCAGGTCTTCCAGATGGCATCCAGAGTCATCTACAAGTTGGTCAATGTAGGTGTGATGAGGTCTTCCAGCCAATCTTTTGCCGCGTAAAGCGTTCCATAGGAGAATGTCACTCCGAAGTCTGACTTCTCCAAGAGTGACCACCTAGCCGAAGCCTTCTCTCTCTTAGCGAAACCGTGGTATGTTGATCGAAATGTGTGCGAATTACACTAAATTTTGGCATACAAGTCAAACTCCTAGAGAGTGTGGTGCATGTGTGGCCAATGTAAGAATTTAATGTTGTTTGATGATTATTATTGTTGAATATACAATCAAAGGACATGAGAATTAATAAACAACATTATTTTTTTACATAGGGAGGATTTTTGAGATGCTGAGGATGTCATGGACCGAGCGTGTGAGGAACGATGAGATCGTAGAGATTTTGCAAACAAGGAGGAGGCTTATACTTAACATCAGAAAGAGGCAGCTAAAGTTTCTGGGAGACATAATGCTGTAATGTCCTCCCTCTAAACAGTCTATGTTGGACTCTTCCGCCTACTATAAGATTAGTAGGAGAGAAGGCCTTGGGGGAACAGTAGAGTATATTGTTCAAACTGTCAAACTCTCTGCTTTGAGCAAAGAGGAACTCGGACGAGGCTTTGCTGAAAGGCAAAGTTTCCTCCGGGGAGGTAGACAGGCCCTAAACCCATTTATACGGGTTCTAAGGGAATATTTTTGGCCGAGCCTACGGGCTCAGAAAACCCACGGTAAACTCGGCCTTCTGCTACATACATCCGTCGTCGGGTGAGGCGGGGCTGTTAAATATTAACAGTCGAATAGATTGAACGCTGGGTCAACCGACACACACTCACTAGTCGTGTAATACTCTTCTGTTGTACTTACTGTTTAATCTATGATATATCTGCAACGCTTGTTTTATTATTTCATTAACCATTTACTTGGTCACAACACTGAGAATCTGATACTCACAGTTCGAATAGAGGGAAAGAGAGACAATGAAAAACAACGCATGACATACGTAGCGGCCTTAAGCAAGTGGATTACAGAAGGTGGACTAGGGGAGGTGTCAGAGGGAAGGAACTTGTCAAGAGAAAGCGGAAGATGGAGAGCCATGATCGCTTACGTCATGAAAACACATGGTACATAGAAAGAAAAGAAAAAATATTGCTACGATTTAGACTAGGCGCTTTGAATCTTTTGTAATAAATGATAAATCTAAGAAATTTCTTAGGTTCGATAACATATATACTGGCAAATTAGATTTTAATGGCATTTTCGTCTTGTTTATAATTATGAAAATTATAATTGGAAAGTCTGATACTCACTGGACAGATTGGGCAAAGAGGAATAGCGGAAAGCAGCGCGTAAAATACTTGATGAATTTGAGCATATGGATGACAGCACAGGGTTTGGGACAAATAACACATAGCCAAAACTTATTAAGAGCTACGAGGGAGAAGAAAATGTGGAGAGCCATGATCGTCTATGTCCTGAAGTGACACGGTACATAAAATAATAAAAAGATTCAAGTCTTACTAATTAACCCATAGCTGGGGGAGGAGAAGAGGTGGATTCATAACTTTCCGAAATGCATTTGTGTTTAAGTGAATATATCGAACCAAACGGGCGTTGGAACAATTCCGAGCCATTATCCATCACACCACCCGCACAACATAGCTTACAGTACTTGATATTGCCAACCGGTCACCCATCTATACTGATCACTAATTAATATTATCATTATATATAAATATACTAGCAGCATGGCCCGGCGTTGCCCGTGCTTGATTCAAAAATCGTACGACTCATACAGCAATCGCTATCACTTGACTTAAAATATTTTTGCCCTTCCATGCCTTTAAAGGAGTGCCCTTTGGCGTGCTCATGTTGTTATATGCCTTATTTCTTGCCTATCTCACACTGCGAATTTTTTCCAAGCTCTATACTAAACATTAAATCTGATACGAAGAAAGAACTAAACAAAATGAACACAAAACGACCAGCTTTAAAAAAGGACTCGTAACTGGAAAAACCGAATGAAAAAAGAATGTTAACAACAAATACTTTTTCACACCAAACGCAGTTCTGCGGAATCAGATCAACGTTGAGTTTAAGCAAGCGAATGAACCAATTGGAGTAAAGTGCCATGCAGATTTAAATGTTCCCACTTGTGACGAATGCAGCTATCGATTTTTTTGCATGCTAGCATACTAGTTAACATTTGTGTCAGTCAGCTGTTGACTCTCCCGCTGGCCAATAGAATCTTCCTGCCTATGTGTGGCATCCATCTATAGGCTCTCACTCTGGCCAGTAGTAAATGGCCGCAAACTACATGAAAACTGCCGTAGAAACATGAAAAAATCGATTATTTCCACTATCGAAATGAGAAGTCGGTCTCGGCCTTCCCGCTAACTTGGAGCATGTGCATGTAAATATTGGTGCAAATCCGTTGAAAATTGCGGCCGTGCATTCGTTATACACACACACACACACATCCTGCCTCATATATATATATATATATATATATATATATATATATATATATACTGGATGTAACAGCAAATTTGTCAAAATTGTGTAACAGCATTGAATAATTGTCAATCTCACAAAATGTTTAATATCTAATAAAAACAAAAAATACTAAACTAATTGAGTTTCTTTTTTCCAGACCTTTTTAGCCATCTTGACACCATTTGTCGCAAGAATCACAGAAAAACTTTAAGTTATTTCGCTAGAAAGAGAACAGGTTAAAATCGTTTTGTGCCAACCACACTGTCTTCCTAACTGAGCAATGGTGAGAGGAAAAAGATCATTCAGGCCTTCAGTAATGGTACTCATACTCTGGCTTCCATCTTCAAAGTCCATTCAAGAACCATCAGGTGAACAATGAAAAGTGGATCAAGAGGGATCATTTCATTTTAGTTCTAAATGCATTCTTATTGTTCAAAATTGAATCCAATACTTTTATAAAAAACCCGGAGAATTCCAGTAAGATGCCTTTAATCATTTCTAAGATACATTGGTTCTAAGCTTAATCTAATAGTTAAACAATTTTACTGTTACACGATCTGGACAATTTTGCTGTTACGCTCGGTATATATATTGAGGTTTTTATTACTTCAAGCTTATAGTGGACATTTCTTATTTGAATTATACGTCCCCTTTTTACTCATTAATCAGTCTGTATTACGTCTGTCAGCTTGTCCTTTCGAGAAAACTTTATACATGAATTTGTATATGCATGAATACCTTCACTAACGGTAAACTCTGGGTCAGGTTCTATGCATATCCGTGATTAATTAATATTCGGATAAAGATTTTATTCCCCAGATTTTAACGTAGTAAACCATGCAGAAATTCATTGTCTGTTTCCTCATGGTGTGATTGGAAAATGGAGTCAGCCAGGTGTCATGCGTGGGAGGCATACACGCGTGTATTTTGTTCAATTAACGCCGTTTGCTTGAATTCGGGCTGTTTGCCTTCAAGATGTTTGTTCGAGGAACTACTGAGAATGTTAGCCATAACGCATTGCTAGCGCTTCGTGCAATAGTGAAATTAATATTTCTACAGCTCTAGTTTGAGTTCTGGAAGGCTACGTCGGAGAGACGCTCGACAAGATCGGCGCATGGTAAGGGAACCAGGAGTACATGACACGAGATCCGCAGTCGAGATCAGTTTTCTTGCAAACAGGACTACCAGTAGTACTTACGCAACAACACGGTCGTTCACGACTCCAGTCTATGATGAGAGTAGGTTCAGTATTCAATTATATAACGGTCATTTGTGTGTGGGTCGTAGACTGAGAGTGCGAGATTCATTCGCCCACGACCCACAGGTCCAAATCCCGACATCTTAGGGCGGGTACAATTTTCGATCATTTTTGGTATTTGTGGAATTGGACGTTGAAATCTTACATGTACGCCCGGGGTATTGCTCAACCGGTTCTTCTGACATTACTGAAACAGGAAGGCAAGGTGCTATCCTAACAGGGTAATGCCTTCTTACATGATAATTGGGTTAATCATCATGATCTGTAAGATGTACAACTACTTCTTTGATTTCCACATTGATAAATGGATTCGGTTTTTACGGCTTATCAACCATTTTCAGGTTATTTAAAGCCAGATAATATTTTTAGATGGTAAGAATTTTTTTTTGAGATAATTATGATTTACTGATACAAGTCATACCAATTAACCACTAGCTGAGGAGAGATGTGAATTCATACATTTCCAAAGGGCATTCACACGAAAGTATAAAGAATATCAAAAAACGCGGCTGGAATTGGAACTGAACTCTCCGACTTCCATTTGTGATCCGTTATCAATTACACCATCAGCACCAGGTATTCCCAAATGGCCACTCATCTAGGTATAGAGCAAGCCAGACTTAACTTCCGTAATCGAACGAGAACAGGTGTTTAAATGTAATATGGTCGCAAGCTTCGCTGGGTTCTACAATCGGCAAAAAATGAATTGGTAAATATTTTTCCAATTTTAGAATTTGTTCTTTTACAGCGGGATGAAAATTATGTAAGAACTGCCCGAGGAACATTTTTTGCCCTGTGTTTTGTTCAAAAGTTTTGGATCTTCTTTTTCATTTCCAAGAAATGGATGTTGTCAGTCTTGGAGAAAATTCTGTTGGCTATATCCTGGCATTTTTGGAACGTTGAAATTCGAAATAATTCAAAATGTTATATGTAATACGGTTACTCGCAGCTAAGTCACACTGGATAAGTATATATGAAATATTTACACGTATTATTATTATTTTTTTATTATTATTATTATTTTGTATGCATATTAATTTTTTTATACTCATTTCAACATACCGTTCCTGTGGTAGAATATATTTTATTTAATGTAGAGTGTTTCGTTTGTATAAAAATAGTTTCTTGAATTTTCAGTCTTTACTTGCAGTGTGTACAATATCGTATTTTTAGTATTATTGCGTATATAAAGGGTTTGATTCGAAATCCCAAGAAATATCACCTAATGAAGGCCGGAGCGTACAATGACCGAAACGTCGGGAATATGACAATAAAGATGAGGACAACAGAGTGAATAATATAAATAGTGTAAATATATATTACAGTTGAAAAGTTCTCGACACAGCCCACGTTTTGGGCGGCAACATTGTGGCCTCTGCCATTTTTTTTCAGCAATGTTCACTATCCGCCATTTTTTAAATTATTTTTAAACAGACGTTACATTGTCATTCATCAACTGATAATATACATCGTATATCTGCCTTGCCGGTGCGGTGCGTACTATGCAGGAACACGACGAGGTTGGAGCCCCCAAAAAGGCTAGTTTCAGAAGCGTTTTCTTACTTTTTTCTACTTTAGTCAATCATCAACTATAATAATCGACAGGACTGGTGCTTACTACCCAGAACCTCTCAACCGCGTGGTGGTCCTATGCCTACTAAGGGAAGGGGACAAAAGTTCTAATTCCAGTTCGCTTTTTTTAAAAATTGTAATTTTCTTTCGGAACAGTTCTTTTAAATCAATTAATAGGGCAATATATCTCGATAAAATCATTTTTTTATTCCGAGGAGGATCGCTGATTTTTTTTTTACTAATAGTAATACTAACCAGAAATCCATGGCTAGTAAAATTTCTAGTCCTTATTTTTTATATTTCTACAAAGATAAAACCTAGAAAATAATGCCTTAAAAAATAAAAATTCTTCAAGATTTCAACACATGAAAAATTTTCACGAAAATAGAAATACCGTTTTTAAAACAAATTTTTAATCCCGTTTGTGTTGTGTTGGAATCTTTGTAAAATCTTTTTGAGTGGAGATGCGTCGACGATTAATCTTTATGGAAATGTAAAAATTTGTGATTTTAACATTTTTTGTTCGAATAAAATTAAGTCATAAAAATATTGGTAGTTATTACAAAAAGAATTAAATTTTCTAAGATTTTTAATGAAATAAAAAATAATTATTATAGAAGTAAGTAATTAATGAATGTGTACTGAAATTTTCATTTAAACTAAATAATTCCCTGATTTTTGGTAATTTTTAAAAAGCGCTGCGCCCTCCCCCACCAATTTTCCCTCGATGTTTTATGGCCCCCAGGTTGGGAAATTTTGAAATCGACATGTAGTAGAGAGGGCGGCCCCATTATCAATGTTTCGCCTCCATGGTGATGTTTCTGGTAAAACAGAAAAAAATATGAAAAAAAAAAAAATTAATTTCCTTTATTGTTCTTTCCTCACTAAAGTCTTCTCATTCTGTTTCACTCCCTGTAACCTCGTGTGTCCTAGTGGCATTATCACCCTGATTGGGGTGAAATGATAAAAGAAAGTCAAATAATGGCTTCAATATAAAATCATCATTAATAACAGCTACAACAAAAAAGAAAAGAAAAAAGTTAACCTAATCATTACTGACCCGTTCTTGTATTTCTGTCTCCAACTGGAGTCAGAAAAATGTGCTTTCCATTTTTATGAGTCATTTATTACAAAATGTCACCATCATCGGACATAAGCAAACAAGTCTCTCTTGTCATCGGGTGTCTCATTGTGGTGTCATGGTCGGCAAGCTGCGATTCTTCATTATGTTAAAGTTCACCCAATACCAAGCTCAATCAAGGAAAAGGTTTCGTGATTTACAGTTGAAATGGAGAGATGTAACTGTCATTTTGTTAAATTATTTACATTGTTCGGACTGTTGTCCTCATCTTTATTGCCATATTTAAAACGTTTCGGCCGTTGCGCGCTACGGCCCTCTTCTTGTAATTTCGAACTATACCCCTTATTTTACCCACCGGAGTAGATTGTTCTAGTTCCATGTGACATGCCTAGTCGGGATGCCTCACTTATCTTACTTTAACACAACTCTCCAAGATTTTTTGTGCACCACTGCAGTAGTATTGAACTCACAACTCGTTGGGTCAAGTCACTGGATCCAACCAAGGCTTTTATCCACTGGGGCATGAGCCCTTGAGGACACATCACATTCACCTGGAGAAAGCCGCAGGGTACAACGGCCGAAACGTCGTTGAATATGGCAATAAAGATGAGGACAACAGTCCGAACAATGTAAATAATGTAAATAATAACAATATCTCATCTCAGAAATATAGACAGATATGTATCCGTTAGTTCTATGCTAAAAGTCTCTTTTCTTGCTTATGGAACTCTCTTCCGGCTTCTTGTTTTCCAGTCCACTTTGATCTTCAAAATATTTAAATGCAATGTCAATGGTTTTTTCCTTCTGTTTTCTTAAGTCCTGTTCTTTTATATTTTTCTCACTCGCGTCCAGTAACCCTTACAGGCTTTATTGCTTTGCATAGGGTGAAATGATAAAAAAAATTAATACAACGGTTCAGACGGAGTTTTCTGCTACAAAGGGTAGGCAGATTCGAACACTACTGGAGAGCACATTCTTTTTGCTTTCTTTTCTTTCGCTTGCGGAATTCTCTTGCAGCTTCTTGCTTCCCAGCCAACTTTGATCTTCAAACAATTAAATGCAATATCAAACGTTATATTCTGTCTTCTTAATTCAGTCAGTTATGTGCCATACGTGATACACGCTTTGGCGATCATGTATCTTTCGAAACATGACTGACGAGGCAGATATTTTCCCGCAGTAGCTTGCCATTTCTTTCTGCGGTAGACCAGTTGCTATCCAAGGCTACAGAAGCCGTTCTGCTCTGCTATTTACCCATAGCTGGTATTAGCACGCAAGTGAATGTAATGGATTCGACTGGAATTCGAACTCAGCTCTCCGATTCCTCAACCCGAGCCGCTATCCATTACTCCACCGTGCCTCTTGCCTTCTTAATAACAGTTCTTTTATCGTTCTCGCTCCTTGAGTCAGTTAAGTGTCACACGTGATACTCGCCTGGATGATCATATCTTTTCCAATTCATGACTGACTAGGTAGAAGGTTTTCCTGCAGTAGGTTGCTGTAGAATGGTTACCAACCAAGGCTATAGGACATAGACTATCCTGCTATTCGACCAATATGGTGGGGAGAAGAGATGGATTCATGCCTTTCTCACTGGTATTTGCGGGTAAGTGAATGTGACGAAGCCGACTGAAATTCGAACTCTGTTATCCGATTTTTTTTATTCTGAGTCGATATACTTTACACCACAAGGCACAATCTCTCTCATTAATAATGTTTTTTTCTCATGCTCTTTGACTCTCTACAACCCTTTCCGTTTTAAGGGCTTTATCTCCTTGCTTGTGGCGAATTTATTTAAAAAATTAGGTGAGCGATATGAATGGAAGAGAAAGTAGTTAGAAATGAAAATTATGCGGATAATGAGTAAAGGTGGCGATTGAGCCTTGACTTGAAGAGGTCAATATTGTTCAGGGAAGCAACCATAGAGGAGTATGATCTACAAATAGCAATTCTTAGGAACAAAAATATTTCATTTCTTACCGTGTCCTCGATGTAATGATGCGAACAGGCGGAAGTAGAGAATAGAGCTCCTTTGAACATTTGTCATTTGAAGTAGTAACAGTGCATTGTCAAACAAAATATGTGAAAAAAAGGTGAACTAATTCTTAAGTGCCAAGTCCCTTCAGGATGTGAGCGATCACGGCTCACCGCAACTTCCTATCGTTCGTAGGTCTAAGCAACGTTTGTCTTCTTATTATATTTCCCTGTCCATCCATTTGCACAAACTAGTTAGGTAGTTTACTCGCTTTTTGCCTCTACCATTCCCGCCTTTAATATCCTGTGAGTGTTATGTTCTCCAAGCACTCTTTCTTTGTTATGGGTACCAGAAAGTTCAACTGCCTATTTATGATTCTAAGTATATTTTAAGTGTCCTTTTTATTTCTATTTCCCTTAAAACTTCCCCCGTTGCTTACTGTAGTACTGTACATCTGTTGTCAAAAGTCTCTTCGTTGGTGAAATAAATGTCCGTTTTGGAGGATTGATATGACGTATCAGTCCAGCTCCCTTTTCTTTGTTTCATATATTTTCCTCTATCGATATACATTTTTTTATTTATTTAATCAAACCAAGCAAGGCATTAAAGCCGCTAAGACGCAAGGGGGGGGGGGCTAACAGTTGTGGAAGAATTAGTAAACAGAAACATCACTAAGGAGCGAATACAGAAGAAGAGTCATCAGTGGATAGCGATTGACATTGCATTTAAATTCTTGCAGATTAAAGTTCGCTGGACAAAGTATGGAACCGGAAAGCAGTTCTACAAGCGAGTGGTGCGAGAAAAGAAACTGTTAGCATAGAACTTACACTTACAACTATCCAACTGAACTGCTTATCGTTTAGACATCTTTGTCAGTCTAGTACTGCGCTTATATTAATAAACTCTAGGTACCATAGCGAAGACCTTCTCCGAACAATTCCCATGAAAGTATTTATAGAAAAAAGAACTTTACGGCGGTGGGAATGTCTCTGAAGCCGAGATGCCAGGTCAGGATACTTGCTGATTCTTCTTTGGATTTTATCAAGGATCTCTGGATATAGACCAACACTACCGGACTATATGTAGCAGCAGTATTCTAAGCATAGACGGATGGAAGGCACATATCACTATTCCAGAATTCCTTTGGATTACGCTGTCATCTTTTCTCTCATCTGTTTGAACTCTACCGGGACTGGAAAGTGTGGACTGAGTAGTTCCAGCCTACATATGGCTGCAATATACCATTTTTTGCCTAACCTGACTCTTATAAAGATACGTCATAGCAAAGGAATCCGAAAATTTCTGGAACCATAAAATGTGCTGACCATTTTTCCAGGATAGTCGTGTTTAGAGCAGTCACAGAAAAAGGACAACAGAAAAACATAGAGAAGGGAGCATAGAAAAGCGAGAAGAAAGGACTAACGGTCATTTGTAAAAAGACAGCATGTATATTTATCAGTAAAAGAAACAGCCTAATATGTGAATTACCCATTGGAGATACCAAAATTCAACAAGTGAAAAAATTTAAATATCTAGGACTTTTTTTAAACAGATGCTGGAAATCGTGACACCGAAATCCGAAGGCGCTTTTGTATAACGAAAAATGTCTTCTAAAAATTAAGGAAAATATTAAGAAACAGGGTAATTTCATTACAAAGAAAGAAAAGACTGCTGAACTATTTACGTGATATCAGTCCTCCAATATTGCACTGAATGCTGGGACATCTCATCACATATGGATAAGAGACCTGTGGCAGCATAAATGTTGCTCTACAGAAGGATACTGGGAATCCCATTGATCGAACGTAAACAATGACACATTTTTGGAGAAAATTAAAACACAAAGAACACATATATGCAGTATTAGGAGGAGACAGTTGAAACTTCTGGGGCACAAAATGAGGTAGGAGGGCTTGGCGAATTTGACACCCACAGAGTATATTGAAGGTAAGAAGGAAAGATAGAGTAAACAACCAAACGAGCTTCTGTATATGGTTAGTAGAATAGGGATTAGGAGATATAGCCAAAATATAAAGTTTACAAACGGTTATAAGGAAGAGGAATATATGGAGAAGCATGATAGACTGCGTCCTCAAGGAACACGGCACGACGAAGAGGAAGAAGTGAGTTCGATCCATACTGGATGTCTCATATTTCTGGTCTGGTGCCAAAACAAAGTTAAGGTTTATAAATAAATGTGCCCTACCAGTCTTATTACGGAGCTAGCCTGCTCGGTCGTTACGTGTTAGATCGGTTGTCTTTATCTGTCAGTTTGGAGTAATTGCTGCTGTGCGTAACTTCAAGAAGAATTGGAGGTAAGAGTGCGGCAAAATCGTTCAAAAGGTAGCCAGCGAAATACAACACATTTATTTTCGTAACAAATGGATTAAATATTTAATAAGTTTCTCTCCTGCTTTGTAAACTTGCGTGCATTTTTCTATCTTCTCCCAACGATGGAAAGCATTATTGAAACCTGGAAAAGGCGAAACTGCTCTTGTAAATATTTAATACGAGAGTTGAAATCGGATAGGAAAACAGCTATCACTTGTTTTTTAAGGAAAACCGAATAGATACACATTTTTTAATCATAATCAGCACAAGTAAGACAATAAAGTCACTAAGACACAAGTGGTTACTTAGTGTTAGAGAATATGAGAAAAAGAAAACATTATTAAGGAGAGAAAGCAATAAAAGAAAGTAAGAAGAGAAAAGATAACGACTGAGATTGCATTTAAATTTTTGAAGCTCAAAGTTGGTTGGAAAGCAGGGAGTCGGAATGGAATTCCACAAGCGAGAGAAAAATAAAAAAGAGAAAGTGCTTTCCGACAGGGTTTGAACATGTTTCCCATTTGCATGAGAAACCACCGTTTAATCCAGTGTATTTTTTTTATCACTTTACCCACAGCAAGTCAATAAAGCCTGTTAGATGGGTGGGGTTACTGAGCATCAGAGAGTAAACAATAAAAGACCGGGGATTAAAACACACACACACACACACATATACATACATATATATATATATATATATATATATATATATATATATATATATATATATATATATATATATATATATATAAACAGATTACTTTAAGGTTCCATATAATAAATTATTTCACCACAGCCCTCTTAAAGGACAGTGGATCATCAGATTTATTTCCAAATGTTGAAATGAAAAAATGAAAATAAATTTACACATTTACGACGGGCAATAATAAGGAAATTAACGAAGTGGGAGCAGTGTGGGGGGTAGAGAGACAGCGTTGAGTTAGATGTAACATTTCTATTATTTCAAATTTAAATTTTCGCTGAAATTATATATATATATATATGAAATTATATATATATATATATATATATATGAAATTATATATATATATATATATATATATATATATATATATATATATATATATATATATATATATACGTGGATTGTTGATGTGACGCTCAAAGAAAAATGAAAGAAAAAAGTAGTGATGGATAGCATGAAGAAAGGACTAATTGTTAACTATAAGACGATAGAATACTCGATCGTCTGCATATATGGCGGCCTCAGGCGCGAAACAAATATATGGTGGACGTTAAAATAAAGCAGGTACAAAAATTTCGTTATCTGAGTAAGCAGACAACAGGAAAGCGTGACGCAGAAATCAAAAGGCGCATGAAAAAGTGAAAGTTACCTTCCAAAAACTAAGCAAAGTATTAAGACAAACGAAAATAGCATTAAAAATTAAACGTGGTGAAATACTATGTAATATCAGATCTTCTATATGGCAGTGAATGTTGAACAATTATTTTTGAAGATTTCACCCCAAGAAAGAAAAAGGGGGAAAAAAAGAAAAACATTATTAAGCAGCGAGACAATACAATAACAGGAATAAGAAGATAGCGATTGATATGGTATTTAAATGTTTGAAAAACAAAGTTGACTGGAATGCAAGAAGCCGGAAGTGAGTTCCACAGTGACAAGTGCGATAGAAGAAACTGTTAGCATAGAAATTGCCCGTTGCAACTGCAACTGTCAAATGTTGAAACCTTATCGCCAGTCTAGTTGCACGCTTAAATTCATAAAGTCTAGCTATCATATAGGAAAACTCATCAAAAAGATTACTATGAAAATATTTATAGAAAAAGTCACAGGAAAGCTATATGGCGAATATATAATTTAAGAACAGCAGTAATTACAATATGCCTGAGATCGACATTGTTCTGCATTTGCCTAATTATTTTTCTGTCCTGGCTTCGATATCAGCCTTTGCTTTCTCACTTTTGATTGATTTACGTTGCAATGGATCCTTATTATTGATTGGTTGATTTTTGTGTTTGACGTTATTAAAATCTCATAAATCTAGCTTAGTAAAGTGCAGAGACACATTAAGAAAACACGAATAGGAAGCCTGCATCACACAAACCTTTTAATAGGGGTTATCAAGCCTAAGTTAAAAAAAACAATATTCAAAATACATATTTTTATCCGAGCATAAACACAGAAAACTGGCGCAGTTGTGAAATCGATATATATATATATATATATATATATATATATATATATATATATATATATATATATAGATGCAGAGTGTTTTCCCCCAAAATTGACATCATTTAAAATGTGAATGTCGGAGTAGTTACTCAGATATTGTCTCAGGCAAACGAAATTAAATAGGCTTCTTGTTGAATAATAAATGTTTTTTTTTTATCCAAATTCGAACAAGATAACCGATCAGTATTTACATTAGTCGGACTATTGTCCTCATCTTTGTCGCCATATTTGTCACAACTTTTCGGCCGTTGTACGCTCCGGCCTTCTTCAGGTGGTTGGAATTTCGAACTGAACCCTTTATTTCGATCACTGGGGTAGACTGTTCTAGTTCCACATGCCATGTTTGATGGATGTCAGTTATAAGTTAATGTAAATACTGTACATAATACCTCATCTCAGAAATATAGACAGACTCTGAAGATAACCGATGTCACAAAGCTTCACAAATGTTCAATATGCACACCACGTGTGACACAACACACATCAAGTCGGTACTCCAGCTCCTGACAAACACGCTGTAGCATGCCTTGCGTAACATTTTCCATCGCCTCAGTGATTGCCTGCTCAAAGTTCTATAGGTTTGTAGAAAGAGGTAGAATATAGACTTGTACTTTCACATAGCCCCATAGAAAAGAATCACGAAAAAAACATCACGTGTCAAGTCAGGTGAACGCGGTGGTCATTTCAACAGCATATTGCCATTACCCCCGGGCACGCGCGATCTATCTTCCTGGTAGATTATCGCTGAGATAAGTCTACTTATTTAGGTTTTGTTAAGATTTGAGATCATTTGGGCAAGAATTGGCTATGTTACTAGACTGCAAAATTATTTTTGGGACACCTTGTGTGTACCTCTCTCTTTCTCTCTTTCTCTCTCTCTCTCTCTCTCTCTCTCTTTCTCTCTCTTTAAATATTACTTGATAATAATATTAAGACAGTGGAACAGTTTACCGTATATACTCGCGTATCATTCGACTTTTGAAGACCTGTTTTCGAAGCTAACTTTAAGGAGGTTACATCATACACGATATAAAATTAGCGTATGTACAGTTGGCCATGGCTACGCTGTTGACCAAACTATATATCCATTTACTGTTGTCAAAAAGTACAGCTGTATTTAAAATAAACATGCATTTTTTATTGGCTGTATCCAATAATATTGCATGTAATATTCACATATTAGTATCGTATTATAAAATACAATATAGCGAATATATATCTTTTCCATTGTTTACGTTTATAAGATGTTTGTTGTTTATGGTTGTACGCGTTTATGCAACGAGTATTGCGTTACTAAGGATACGTTTATCGTTTTCTCTTACCTTTTTTTAACTTATTTAACTATAAGGTGGGATAAATGACAGGGGAAAAGTGGTTAGTCTATTGCAATTTGGTCTCTAAAAAAGGAACTCGATATACGATACATGATACATAACAAAATTAATTTTTTATAAGTGACAATGTGGGTGTCGAACGATACGCGAGATCACGCGTTACACGAGAATTTTATTTTATTTTATTTTTACTTTTTACTTACCTGGCACAGGAGTTCGCTTTTGTCCGAAAGTGGAGTAAACGCTTCTCCTCATTTTAGAAGGAAGAAGGTGACCGGTCCCGGGGATTCCAATCCTGCGACAGTACCTTTCTCATTGAAATAAAATAGGCAGGGTCAGTTTACTATCGATCAGCGTGACAGTGGTCGCGCTAATTGGGCAAAGATCTTTGTTCATATGCATACACATGTGTATGGTACTCTGCACATAAAAAATCGACCGTGTGTTACATACCTGAAGATAACTGTATACAGAAAACACAGAGTTGTACCAAAACGGCGAGCAAAAAAGTGTATATTTAAACGTGTTTCATTGGATAGTATCGACAAGTCCCGACTGTCAAATTTTTTATTCAATTTTTAAAATTTCCGTATTAGTTGTTTTATGTAATCAGTAAATTTACCGAAGTTCATATTTATTTTACATTATTTTTTCTCGAGTACTTAGGAATGTTGCTATATCCTATCCTATCCTAAACTATCTCTCTCTATATCTATCTATCTATCTATCTATCTATCTATCTATCGATCGATCTTTATTTATTTATTTCAGTTTTATTTTCATTGTTATTTTTCTTTGATATTTTTCTTATTTTTTCTATCTATCTATCTATCTATCTATCTTTTTTCTTTCTTTCCTTCTTTGATAATTTTACTACTTATCTTCTTTGGTTTTATCATTCATATTTTTTATTATCTATCTTCTTTCTTTTTTCATTCTTTCTCCCTTTGCTTCTTTGATATTTTCATTGTTGTCATCTATCTATCTATCTATCTATCTATCTATCTATCTATCTATCTATCTATCTTGATTTCCTTGATATTTAATAATGTAAACTCTTTCTTTTTCTTAAATTCTTTCTTTCTTTCATTTACTTTCTTTGATATTTATTTATCTGTTTTCTCTCTTTCTTTTTGCCTTTGATATTTTTATTATCTCTCTCGGCTTTCTTTCTTTCTTTCTTTCTTAATCATTTTTCTTTTCTATTTTACATATTTCTTCCTGTTCTTCGTTTTGTCTTTCCTTTTTCATCCATTATTGCCATTTCTTCATTTATTTATTTCCGCATGGAATCACTTACCATCCAATCTCCAAAAATCGATAACGTTTTCAACACATTCAAACGAAACAAAATATCAAGAAAGAGAATCATACAAACCCTTACAATGACTGATATTATCTTTGTAATTAATAAACAGGCCATTCCTATATTCTTTTCAGCGGTTGCATTATGGGATTCCGTTACAAAAACCAATTGCAATGAAAGAATATTGATATCGAAATGCTTCCGCTGGTTGCTATCCAGATCTGACCTTCATCAAATAATGGACTCGTTGACCCAGCGTGAGCCACGAAAGGGGTTTGGGAATTCTTGAATAATTTACTTTCGTTGAAAGAAGGATCAAAGAAATTGTGGGGTTCACTAAGTTCTCCCAGCACTTCCCCGCCCCTACCTTTGCTCATGCGCACACCCAGCTTTCAGCTCACGATCGTTCTTACATCTTTTCACGCACCCTTGACTGCAAGGCCAACTTGATTGCCGAGCAATGACAATACACAGGCTCAAGCGCATGAATGCTGACACCGACTCAAAGGACAGGCTCGAGCATGCGTGATCAGATAGACTGTGCGGGTTTTAGTAGCGTTATCAGCTCAGCTTAAAATAAGGCCGTTCGATATATTAAGAAATCTGCTTACATCAGTATACAGGGCGCAAAGGATAAATTTTCATCCAAATTACATAGAAATGAAAATAATACTGACATCTCATTTTAACAGATATATTTACTGAAATTACACAAAAATATCTTGAAATACTAAAGAGTAAATTTGTTCTATAAAATCGCCATTGGCTTCAACCACGGTCTAAAGACGACTTCGGAATATCCTGCAACTCTTCTGGGCGGTCTTCTTCTTTAAGTTGGTGAATGCTGCAATAACCCTTGCCTTCAGTTCATCTATGGTGTTACAATAGTTTTATTGGTATCTCGCTCAAATGCGCCCCACACGTAATAATAGGGTGTTGCGGTCTGGAGAGTTAGGCGGCCAGATGTAAAGGGTGAAGTGATCGCAGAAATTGTTTGACAGCCATGACTGGGTTCTCCTGCAGACTCCTGTTGTCAGCTATAGGACCTTCCAGCGGCCACACTCTTCACCCAGGACAGCATTAAACCCCCCCTCCCCCAAGGCACTTGATGTAGACCTCAGTGTTGAGTCTGAGACTCTGTGGTAAAATGTATGGGAGCCTAACGTTGCCATCACTAGTAATCACACCATTATAACTCTTTTCGAATCATCTACACTCTCCTGAGATTGACACCAAACACTCTCAAATGTTCGTCTTGGTGCCAGCTGTACAGCTTGCTGTTCCCAAATTTCTGGTAGAGTGAAATGCGTTATGGCGATCTTTTTGTCATAGACGGTACCCAACTAACCCTGTACAGTCAACAAAATCAACAACAAACAACGCGCCTGCGCGAAATTAAAAATATAAAATTGCAACAATTTATCCATCACACCATATATGTCGCTTCTTTTGTGCCAATTATTTCATCATCTGCCTTACGCACGGAGAATCCCTTTCAAGGTCTGCAGGGGACTGCACGGTCATTACGGCTACTCCTATATGCATAATAACAAAAATAGTAATGATAAGGTGTCTCCCCTTTTCACACATTCGCCCGAGGCATACATATATTACTACCAGTGAATACCCGGGCAGTCTGTATGAGAGTCGGTCGTATCAGAGTAGTATGAGAGGAGGGTAGCACAGAGTCACCGTCACGAGCACCTAAACTCAGTAAGGAGTCATACCGCGATACTTCAATACCAAGACTGTATATATATTATTGCTACTAACCCGCATTCTTGGATCTACTAACCCGTATTACCAGTTTGTATTATTACGTTAATGCATTTATTTTCCTTATCTATTCATGGCGTTTGTTATTCATTGATATCGGATTTCATCCCGGAATCCACAACAAATAATAAAACAAAGACTTTAAACAGACACCCCATATCAGCTGCTTTCTGATGGCCTTATGCATGTGCGTAGTAAAACGACATTACCAAACGCGCCGTCAGATTAATTGCAAATCTAGTTAGGGGTTACTTTTACCGATCACGAGTCCCGTAACTCATTATGGTCGTATGGGCAACATATGTACTGCAGTCGCAGTAGCCGTGCCGCTTCCTGTGCCGGATTGCCTGACGGAGCCCAACCTTGGAATTCAGAGTTTTCCTTTGCTTGGACTAGTCGCCGACCACAGTTATAATGATGAAGGCTTGTCCAGGACCGACAACACGTCTTTTGGAAGAGCCAAATACCGAGAGCTAGTGAACTGGTGCCACAAGGTCCACAAACGATCCTCCTCAGGTTTTGAATTCAGAGTTGTCCTTATTCTAGACCAATTGCCACACAGGGCTATAGGATTCAGTCTGATCTGATATTTACTCATAGCTTTCATAGCTTTCCCAAGAGCTAGATATCGGTAATAGAGCGTGTGTAAATATAAATATGGCCTAAAAATTGCGTTCACGCATTAAACAAACTGTCGACACTCGCTGGCCACACACACACACACACACACACACACACACACACACACACACACACACACACACATATATATATATATATATATATATATATATATATATATATATAAAGGGTGTTCCAATAATAACTTGGACCGATTTTAAATGTGAATTAAGTTTAAGCGTTTAATGATTTTTTCTTTTTCTTTCAGATTTGGCGGACATTTGAGCGATGTTGTTTTTCACACATAATTTCCATGACTTAAATAACATGATCCAATAGAGAAATAAATATATTTTCATCAATAACACTTACTTATTTACTGCTGACTTTGATCCGTCTTAATTATATATAATCCTTGTTAATGAAACACCATATATATATATATATATATATATATATATATATATATATATATATATATATATATATATGTATGTATATATATATATAAGAAGAAATATAGTTTTAAGGTGTGCTATATTTATGGGATAAAGTGCTCAATATCAGAGATAGATCGTATGTAAATATAAATATAAAAGTGAACATCGAAGTCAACACTCAGAGGCAACAGGCTGTTTCATGCTAGACACAATTGTCAGGTCGCCAGACGATTTTGTCTAGCATATCACCTCTGAGTGTTGCCTTCAATGTTCATTTATATATATATATATATATATATATATATATATATATATATATATATATATATATATATATATAAAAGTGGGCATTGAGATCAACACTCAGCGGCGCTAGTCTATTTCATGCTTAAAGATAACCTTCGAACTTGATGTCCACTTTTATATTTACATACGCTCTATCAATGAGATTGAGCACTTTATCTCATAAATATAACATACCATAAAACTATATATATATATATATATATATATATATATATATATATCCCGTAGTTGAGACACTTGAATAATTTTCATCGGTGTCATAAATGGCGTTCCTAGACATTTTTTCCACACAGGTTTGTTTTGTAATTTCCTATATTTAATAAATCACGAAATCTTGAATTTAAATACATTCTTGTCTTTTCTTCAAAAGTAGAAGCCATTTTGTTAACCTGACGGATATATATTCTTTTCTTCTCAGCCTGATATTTCCGTTGTTTGATTTTATTTTTATTTTTTCATTTTCTCTTCTGTACTTTAGGACTGCGTGTACATATTATCACAAATGTTGTTCATTCAGTTAAACGAAATAGCGAAAATAACGGAAAATTTTACTACACGAAATAATTGAAGCAACCTTGAACTCTACGTGCTTTCATTAAATTATACAGTCTATTAATGAGCTTCTCAGGCAAATATTAAACATAATTAAAATTCCGAGACAGTGTTTGTTTGTGTAAACTGAAAATATTATTGCCGAAATTCTTTGCTGTTGAAACAGCGACGAAAAACAATATTAAGGGCAACAACAACAATAAAAGCAATAACAATGACAACAACAATAAAAGAAATAACAATGCCAAAACGACAATAAAAGCAATAAAACGGACAACAACGACGATATCAAAGACAACAACCAACTCTGCAGTAATCATAACTACAAAAAATAATATTGTTAAAGTGTATAATTGTTATTGTTCGATTAAAGCTTCACGCATTTGCTTTTATATTACACATTTTCGGAGTTATAGAATTTCTTAAAATACGTGTTTATGGAGAATTTTCTAAGCATTGCGTAGTCGAGAGACACCAACGAAAGCGATCGAACACACCATACAGTCGTAATTTAAGCAGCTTCCTAACCATTACACATCGTCGAAGTAGTCAAATACACCTTGATGTCTATGAATTTTTAATGAAATTTTGCATTGCTTTTTTTTAATCATTTCACTCCAAGCAAGGCAATAAAGCCACTAAAACGCAAGAGGTTTCTGGATGTTATCGAATATGAGAAAAATATACTATTAAGAAGAGAAGAGAAATAACAGTGATTAAAACGGGGGATAACGATTGAACTTTTTGAACTTTTGAAGATCAAAGTTGACAGAGAAGTAAGAAACTGGAAGAGAGTTCCACAAGCGAGAAGACATACGGTTACAGTTAGTCATTTCGGCTGTAAAAGGATGAGACCTTGCCGCCAATCTAGTACTGCATTTAAATTCATAAAGTCTATGTACCATAGAAGAAAATTCATAAGAACAATTACCATGAAGTTATTGATAGAAGAGGCACAAGTAAGCTACGTTACGGCGACTGGAAAGTGACTGAATGCGAAATGCCAGGCCAGAATCAATAAAATTACAAATTCTTCTTTGGATTTTATCAAGAATCTGTAAATATAGCAGGAGCACCACTCTAGACGTGGGAGCAATATGAAATTAAAATTTAATATTTCCAAACTTTTTTGTTCTTTCATATTTGGTCCTGGAGTTGTTGTCATGTATATATATTAGGATATATATTATGATTTCATTCTATTACGGGATTGCATATACAATATATATATATATATATATATATATATATATATATATATATATATATATATGCAGGAAGATATTTACTGAGTAATTCAAGGGTAAATTATCTACATTCTGCATGGATAACTCTGTCGTTATTAACACATGCCTAAATATATTACCTCTAAAAGTCGCGTCTGGATTTTAGTGAATTTATCTTCAGTTATTTCACTCAAGGCGATAATGCCACTAAGACACAAGGTGTTGCTGTGAGTGAAAGATAATGAGAAAACATTAGTGAGGGTTTGAAGCAGACAGAAGATGGCGATTTTATTGCATTCAAATATTTGGAGTTCGTATGTAGCAGTGAAGCAAGAAACCGAAAGAGATTTCAACAAGCGAGAAGTGCGAGAAAATAAATGACTTACGCTTAAATTCAGCTATTTCAACGGCAAAATGATGAGATCTAATTACCAATCTAGTACGGCGTTTAAAATTCATCCGGTAGAGGTTCCAAGGAGAGTCCATTAGAACAATAGGCATGAAAATATTTATAGAAAAGTTGAGCGAATCCGCGACTAGACTGTGAGAAAATCAATGAGATCCAAATGCTATGCCAGAACCGATAACATTCAATACCCTTCTTTGGTTTCAACAAATAACTAGAGATATATAACAGGAGCGCCAATCTAGATATGTCAGAAATATTCAAGGCACGACGCATGGTATACCGAAAAATATATAAGTTGGATTCTAGCAAGAAGAATTGTCTGGAACGCAGCACATCTAGCAATTGATTCAATATAATCAATCCACTTCATGCCTGTGGAAAATGTGAACAGAAGTGTCGCACTGAGTTGCTCTCCAGGAATTGAGCATCAGTCATGCTGATGGCAAACAAAAAAAGGATATAATCACTGCACTTGATGTCAGTGGAAAACGTGAGCTCAAGAATGAGTTGTTCGTGTGGAATTTAGCATCAGATATGCTGATGGTAGGCAAACAAATTATAAGGACTCCAATTGATGTCTGTGAAAATTATGAGCCCAAGAAGGCGCAATGAGTTACTCACCTGGAATTTAGCATCAGCAATGCCAATGGTAGGCACAAAAATGTTCGTCTACGGTGATTAAATGAACGTGGTTTTGTTCTGCAAGCTTTAAAATCCACAAATAATTTCTTACCCGAGTTAACAACAGATTGGAGCTCATTTTCGAATAGCAGCTTCCAGAGTTACGTTCTCGAACCCATCCGATTCACTATTAAGACAGGAGTATATTTGTGCCATCTGCATAAATACCTAGGAACTGATGGCGCCGAGGTGTGTGTGTGTTTGGGGGGCTCGTTGGCGAAGACAAGATAGGTCTAAAGAGAGAAGCTTGGGTGACCCCCGCATTAATGTGAACGCTGAAACATCAGTTCCCGTACTATTACCGAAGATAGGCAACGTCGAGCCTCGTCAGTACCTAGATGGGTGACCACTTGGGAATACCAGATGCTGTAAGCTTGGATTTGCAGGTGGTGTAATGGATAATGGAAAAGCCGTATTCCAATTCCAGTTGGGTTCATTATATTTCCTCACGCGCAAATACTATTGGGAAGGGTGTGAATCCACCTCTTCTCCCTCCAGCTATGGGTTAATTAGTAGGAACTTTATCACTAAACCATTATTATGTAATGACATCCATACAAAATATTTAAATTTAGGTATTATATGCCGCTAAACATAAACAAAGAACCAAGCAAGCAAGCAAACGTTAATGTGAAAGGATCTAGAAGATTGGTCTTTCTCGTTACACTATTTGTTAAGAATGATAGGATTATCAAATATTCGGCTACAGATGTAATAGCTCTTGAGTTTGTGAGGAGCTCCAGTATTCCAGTCCCTGTTGAAAGCCTTCAAACATCGACGTTCTTATCTAATGCTTGATAGGCATATTCAGTAATAGCCATAATCATTTCAACAATTGACCTAGAGAAACGAAAATCATATTTTTTATTTGAAGGAACGCTGTGTGAAGTGAGATGCTTAACAAATTTAGAGTTGATGAGAATCTCTAGTACTTTGCTATATTATGAGTATTTGTAGGATAGATAAAGGTTGAACCCAGAGGTTAAGATTGTTATTAGACCATAATATACAGGCAGAACTCAAAGCTCTGGTTCCCGAAGAGCCTAAATCAGGTACGTTCTGAAATATCCCTAAATTACACAAACTTCCCAAATTAATCACATAGTCTCCAACCTCTAAGTCGAGAACTTTACCATGAATCTACAGAAAATGTAAAAAAAAAACACTCTTAGGATAAGTCCACCGCATTGACCTTTAAGTTTCAGGAATCGGAACAGACGAAGCGTATCTCAGGTTTCATTGATCATCAAATCTTCAACACCAACTAATCATTCCTTAATCATTTCCTCCCATGCATGGCAAAAAGCCACTAAGACACAAAGGGCTACTTAGTGTGAAAGAATATAAGAAGAAAAACTCTGTTATGAGTAGAGAACAATAAACCAATAGGAATCAAGAAGACAAAGGATAACGATTGACATTGCAATTAAATTTTTGAAGATCAAACTTGACCGTAGATCAAGAAGCTGGAAGTCAGTTTCACAAGCTAGACATGTAAGAAAAGAAACTGTTAGCATAGAACCTATGGTTACATCTAGCCAACTCAACTGTAAAATGATGAGACCTTGCCGCCAATCTAGTACTGCGCTTAAATTCATAAAATCTACTTACCATAGAGGAATGTTCGTCAGAGCCATAATCATGGAAATTTTTATAGAAAATCACAGGAAAGCTACGTTACGGCGGTCGGAAAGTGACTGCAACTTAGATGCCCGGTCAGGACAAATAACATTGCAGATACTTCTTTTGCAGAATTTATCAAGAATCTGTAAAAACATAGCAGAAGCTCCAGATATTGTGGCAGCAATATTCAATGCGTGGATGAATAATAGACTTAAAAATATGATTCTGTCGCGAAAAAATTGTCTAGCACGACACAGTGAACCAACTTTCCTAGCAGCAGATCTAACAATAGATTCAATAAAATCTTTTCACTTTATCTCAGCGGAAAACGTTAGCCCTAGATGGCGCAAGGATGAATTTTACTGGAGATTAGCATCAGCCAACCAGAAAGAAAGCAAAAAGGGTCCTCCTCTCAGGCAATTAAAAGAGAGCAGTTTCATTTTCGAGACGTTAGAATTAGCAAACTTTTCATTGCCTCAGCTAACAATAGATTATAAGTCATTTCTGAGATCAGCTGCCAATTTTACTTTATTCCTAGTTACCTCAAAGACAAAACCCTGTTGTTGTTTTTTTACAAATTTTATATATAGATTACCGAATGATTCACCTCTTCTTACAGTAGATACGAAACCCCTATACACCAGCATCTCCCACGAGAAGGGAATACAGGCCTGTTTTTTGTTTCGTCTTTTTTTTTTAACACACGAATGGTTTTCAGAAATCTATCGTACTAGACATCTGCCACATTATAATATTCCTACTCACCCATTACAACTTTCAGCAGCTACCATTTTCTTCAAGTCAGAGACCCAAAGATGGGAATCAAAATAGCCCCTAGCTACGCAAATATATTTATGGATACCCTGTAGCAAAAAATATATTTCGTGGTTACGACCTAGAACCTCTCCTCAACCACAGAAACATAGACAAATGGTATATGGCCGTACGGCCAAAATTTGAGATAACCAGAGCCTGGCTACTCATATTTTCTCCGACCTACCTCTAACAATAAGAGTAGATAGATTCGCCAATCGTCCGGTTTACACTCCTCGGCGTTCTTTTAAACAGGATTTGAGGTTTATCCCTTGTTCACTGTTTAGGACTGGGTTTCCAGTTCTTTCTAAAGTCTTTTCGTCCTCTTTCGCTAGCAGTAGTCTCTTGTGTCTTAGTGCCATTATAACCTTGCTTCAGGTGAATTGATTAAAAAAACAATCGTTGGGGTGGGGGCTATATGGCTAAATTCAATATCTCTAAAAACAAAATTGTAACGTCCCATCATCATCGAGCAGACCGTGAATTTTCGGGTGTACTTTTAAAGAGTTTCCCTGACAGGAATGCCTCTTGGAATTGAAGCTCATCGCAGACCACAAATGTAACTTGTATACCAATCGCTAAAGATGCTGGAAAAATGGTCTCTTCCCTGTACTGTTTCAGTAAGTACCTAATTCATCCCCCTCAGTTCTACCTTTTATCATCATCATCATCCCTCGACCTCCCTATATTGGTTTCCACACTGTTCGGTCCTGCATTGCTGTTTCCAGATCCCCAATGCCCAACCCTGAGTCTCGTGCTACGGTGTCTGGGAAAGTCAATTTTCGTTAGAAGACACTTCCAGAAGGAAGAGTAGGAGTAAGGATGAGAATATTTCCCTGTCCGTTCGGTGGCAGTGACCGGTTAACTTTAATCATTTTTTTTGAGCTTAAGAGAGATTGGTCTCAGTTCTCCGTAAATTGTGTTAAGCGTTGTATAGATTTTTCGAAGTAGATTTGCATATGTTCCATCCAGTCGTCTTTTCAAGACAAGCAGATAATATCCAAGTTTCTGATCCATACAGTAGGACTGGTTCAGTCAATGTTCGAAAGGATGTAAGATTAGAGCGCCCAATACGGATGCTGAAGTCTTTTTGGGAATGTATTATGTGAGATCCCAGATATTTATTATATATATATATATATATATATATATATATATATATATATATATATATATATATATATATATATATAAGGAAGAGGTTATAGTGGTTCCAACGAGAGAAAAGTGTGTATATTAAAAAGAAGAGAGTACCGCAAACGTTTTTGGTTATAATGTGGATTTTTTACAAAAAATATTATCCTTTATTTTTCATAATTTTACAACACGTGTTTCTGGTCTCGCGACCGTCTTCAGGTAAAGGGTGGAGATTTCCACATATTATTAAAAATAAATAATTTTTTCTTTATGTTTTTCAATGTTAAATATTCTCGATACGATACTAACAGAAAAATACGTATCGAGAATATTACTACCCTCATTTTTTTCGTATTCTTTTAGCAAGATGTAAGTTCTACTCGAACAGCTTGTTCCAACGAGGGGCTACTTTGTGAAACAAACTCCCAATAGGTTGCTTTCCCGAACACTGTTCAAGCCTAGAGTTAACCATTATCTTTCCCACATATCTTCATAAACTGCGCCTCTTACCTCTTATTCGTACGGCTCACAAAGCAACTTCTTTCAGTAGCCCTCTGTTTTGAGTGACTCGTGGGATTTGCATAGGGTGAACATTAATAAAAATGGATGCATGGAGAGAACTTTCACAGCACCGTAAAAGTCACAATGGAATAATCGGCCACTTTCATTCAGTTTCAGGTCATAGTTCTGCGTATGACGATTAACTACATTCGACAGCAAGGCCTCGGATCGGGGGATCGAAAGTTCGGAGTTTTTCAGGAGCGTGGAACCTCCACTTAACTGCTGTTGTTCCCCGATCCACCCTGACCCAGGGTGGTCAAAAAAGCCAATAACGGCCCCAGCAATGGGCAAATATTAAATCCCCAAACAGAAACGAAATACTATAAAAGTACAAAAATACATTATTATATAAAACAAATTACCAACAATACCAGTTTATAGTATATATTCAGTTGAAGTCATAAAATTGTTTTCAAAATATTTAGATATCAGAATTAAATAATCCATAGAGGTTGATATGCAGCTAAACAAAATCAACCAGCTAAGTTTCAGGTGTTACGGGTCCGTCTCACCCACAACCACGCCTCCACACCACCACGCATTAAATCTATAGAATTTAATTTCTACTTAAACTTTAGCAGCTGCCACCCCACCAACCTAAACTCAAAAAAAAAATCAATAATCTATAGCCAGTGTTTGCACAGCCGTATCTGTTCTGATTCTGGGGATTACGAAAAACACATGGATCATCTGATTGCTCACGTTCTAAATAGAAAGTATCCCCTCAATTAAGACTTCAATCGCTAAGGCTTCGAAACACAACAGTGTTACTCTTATAACTTACAAAACAAATTCCAGAATTTCTAGATTTTATTTTTTTAATTTAATTCACAATTTTATAAAAATGATTTCCAGTATCTGAAACCAGATTCCCACAATTACTAAAATATTTAGTGAAATCTCACTTAACGCCAGTCTACAACCTCCAAGTCTACAATAACTCCTTACATCGACTAATCTACCCAAATCACCCGTAACGTAGGAAACGTAACGTATAATAAACTTCGATGCCAAGTTTGTAAACATGTTAGTACCGTTAGGGGCATTTCGACGTATTGTAATGGTTAGAAAGTCTGTTTCGATAGAACAATTACGACATGAATTCGATCCTCACTAGTACCACATACTTTTGGGCCCGGGCCACATCTAAGCTATTCTTCGAAAATCACCATACTAGGACCGTTAGTATTGTTGCCCTACCTAGCACACATATAGTAATCTGACCGCCGCCCTTAACTCGTGACAATTTAAATATAATATATTTAATTTTTGTAATAAATGTCATGCAGGTAATTATACCGGTTAAACCAGGGTCGACGCGTAATAACCCCCAAACACCTCGACCGTTGTGGGGGCATGTCTGATTGGGGGCCCTGTGTAGTGCTATGTGATACTAGTTATCTTATCAAGTTTTGCTTCTTCTGACCCATATTTATATACGTTTCAAATTAAACTAAGCACAATTTACTATTAAACGATAGAAAAAATTCACGGGTTCTTTTTCTTTTTTCGTTCAGATATGTGAATTTGTTTTGGTAAATCTAAAAAAAATACGATATAAAATTCACTATTTGTATTTATAATGCTAAATGTGTTAAATTAATTAACATTTTAACAAGAAAAATCTCAAGTTGATATTAAAAATTTCAGCAAAACTTTGTTGATTTATATTAAGATGGAATGATCTATTATGACTTGTCTCTAATATGTCAAGGGTGTTCTAATAACGCTGTTGAAACTACGCATGTGCACAAAGGTGAAGGGACAATGAGAATTTTAAACTTATATATTTATACATATATGTGTTCCAATAACTTGGACTGATTTTAAATGTGAATTAAGTTTAAGCGTTTAATGATTTCTTTCTTTTTCTTTCAGATTTAACAACTTAAGTCTTTGGCAATTTCAACCATGGAAAGATTAACAATTAAACAACCTGTTAAAATTATCGAAGCCTATTACGAAAATGGACGTTCAAACAGAAATGCATTACGCGCACTTCGCGATTTTTTGGTCAACATAATCGACCAACCGAGAGTGCGATTGGAAACGATATAAAGTTTTTGTGGAGTGGTTTAATTTCTACGCGCGATGACGAATAGAAGTGTCTGGATTCTCGCGCCCTGCAGCAATGTTTTCAGCTGAACGGCGTAAACGAGCACACTATGGTGTTTGTACATCTGCCAGCGTCCCAGTATGTTTGAACCTACGAACAATTTTTCCAACTGCACTCTTGAAACTTTAACATGTTGCTTGATTGTTAATCTTTCCATGGTTGAAATTGCCAAAGACTTAAGTTGTTAAATCTGAAAGAAAAAGAAAGAAATCATTTTAAACTTAAAGTTAAGTGACATTTAAAGCCAGTCCAAGTTATTGGAACAGCCTTTATTTAGATACATTGCATTTATTTTCCATTTTTCTAGTTGAATTCTTTACTTATATTGCGTATGATCTATTATTGTACATAATTAGACCACAAAAATGTTTTTATTTTATATGAATGGAAATTTGATATGAATGAAAACCTTATGAAAACTGAGAGATCGTAGAGTCGGGGGGACGAAACCGAGGCACTGACCCTGGGTGAAACTGGTACACAATTCCATCTTTGGTTAAATGACCCCAGAAAATCTACGAGAGACGTTAACATCAATTTCTGTTTAGCTGCACATTTCGACCAACTGGATCTTCTTTTTATGTGCCCTTTCCTTTCCGTAGGCGATCATGGCTCTCCACCTCCCTCTATCCCTTGCAGCTCTCAACAAGTAACTTCCCTCTGCTCTCCCCACACTCCAGACCACGTTCTGTCATCCACCTGTTCAAGTCCGCCAGGAATGTCACGAGCGGCTTTCCTTTGTCTCTCTTTCCCTCTATTCGACCCATGAGTATCAGATTGTCCAGGCCCTCCTTCCTCATTATGTCTCAGAAACTTCAGCTGCCTCTTCATGATGTTAAGCATGATTCTCCTCCTTGTTTGCATCCTCTCCAAGACCTCATCGTTGCTCACACACTCGGTTCACGAAGTCCTCAGCATCCTTCTGTAGAACCACATCTCCGTCTCCTCGAGTCTCTTCTTCATCCTCGAGGAAATCGTCCAGCATTTGCTGCGGTAAAGAAGTATTTGTGTCACGTAACAGCTCAGTATCCTTTTCTTTGTTACCAAATACTCTGCCCAGTTTTTGAAATGTGTCTTCCGCTATCTCAATACCCCTACGGATCTTGGTGTTGCACTTACCGTCCTCTGTCAAAACGCTTCCCAGATATCTAACTTCTGCGTCTGCTTCTTTCTAGTGTCTCTCGACCTGCAAATCGGGCTCATCATGCATTCTGTCTTAACCTTAATCATGACAGATAAATAGTCGAAAATGCACTAAAATTAATTCGTTAAATACATCGTCCACACTGACAGGGTCACTTTCACACCCGCATTCGAACTCCTTAATGAACACGAAAATCCCACCCGTGTGTGAAAACTCAAACTTTTAGCATCTTTCTCATCGTGCCCATATTTGGACTACTATTAAGATTATTGATCATCTTATCTCAGGATGCTTAATACTCACCCCCAACGAGTACAAAAACCGTCATGACAGACTAGGTCAATATCTACATGAGAAGATCTGCCATCACTACGGGATAAAACAGCTGCAAACTTGTATGAGAATCATCTTGAATCTATACTTAAGGGAGCAGATGTTACCATCCCCTAGGGTTTTTCTATCAACGGGGATCAAACAATACAAGCAAACCGCCGAGGCATTATTAATGACTTCAATGTATTTGATACAAAGGAACAAAAGAAAACAAATCCACACTGATATAATCATTTCACCCCAAGCAAGGCGATAATGCCACTAAGACGCAGGGAGACAAGAAAAATGAAAGTTCTTTAGGGAGAAGTGAGGATAAGAACAATAAACAAACAGAGTTTAAGAAGACGATGGCGAATGTTGGGGCATTAAAATTTTTGAAGATTGTAATTGGAAGGGAAGTAAGAAATCGGAAGGGAGTTCTGCGGGCAAGTAAAGAAACTATTAGAATAGAGTTCTACTATTTGAATGAGACATTGAGTAATAGAGAAGCTCAAAGTCTGGATGCCAGCGAGGTCACTAGCATTGGAGTAATTAAGCAACCTGACATGATGGGCATTGAAGTCGCCGAATACAAAGATATTTGTAGACGAGTCTAGGGAGAGGTCCTTAGCTTTACTATCATAAATTCTATGAGGAGAGGAAAGTGGGGCTATAAAGGAAGAATAGATAACTGACTTAGTAGTGAAAGTCGGAGGCACAAGTAAGAAGAGTCTGGAGTCACAAGAAAGATTTCTCTTGCCAGTGAGAGATTTTCGTGGACATAGATACCAAGGCCATACAGGTGTAAACGAAAGTCCTTTCGAAAGAAAGGAAGTTAGTCATGAAACAGAGAATTCAGTGGAAGAGATTTGAGTTCAGATCAGTTTCACAAAGTGTTAGGATGGGATATTTTTTATCAATTGGTACATTCAACCAATCTGCGAAAAAATGCCGAAATCTAAATGTTTTGTACACAATTTTATGGCTTCAGCTACAGATATTTTGTACATAATTTTACGCTTTCGGGGCAAAAGTATGTTTTTCGATATATAACTAGGGCACGATGGGTAAATTGTCGCTATTTTATATTTTTAATTTCGCACATGCACGTTGTGTTACAATTTGTTGACTGACCAATATAGTAGGATCAGTTGGGCACCATCTGTGAGAAAAAGAGCACCATTATGCAATTTACTCCACCAGAAATTTGGAAACAGCATACTGTACTGCTTGGCATTCGAGCCGGAAGCTCCAATATTAACATTTCAGAGTACTTGAATGTTAATTTGAGGACAGTGCAAAGGATTTGGAAAGAGTTGGATGAGTTTAATGGTGATTACGAAGGTACGGCAATTCAGAAAACTCAGTTTGATTGTTCTAATAAGAAAAGAATTTGTTGGCGAGAGCCTCAGACTCAACACGGTGGCCTACATCAAATGCCTTGTGGAGGTAGTGCTGTCCTGGTTCAAGAGGGTGGCTGCTAGAATACCCTGCGTCTGGCAACATGGCCATACCACACAAACAAGAAAATCCAGTCTTGGCTGTCAGACAATTTCTAAGACCACAACACCCCTTACATTAGGGCACAAAAATCCCCAGACTGGAACACACTTGATTTTTATGTGTGGGCGCAGTTGAGCGAGAGAGCAACATAATTCCTTGTAACGCCAAAGATGAACTGAAGGCAAGGATTATTGTGGTCTTCACCAACTTAAATAAGGAAGACTTGCAGGAAATTCAGAAGCCGTCTGGTGACCGTGTTTGAAGCCACTGGCGATTTTATTGAATAAAGTTACTCTTTAGTATTTCAAGATATTTTTGTGTAATTTTGGTAAATATATCTGTTAAAATGAGATATCAATGTTATTTTCATTTTTGTGTAATTTAGGCAACAATTTATCCATTGTGCCCTGTAGTTTGTAGATGATAAAATGTATTGCTGGTAATTTTACTATAAAAATATATTATAATACTCCAACGCTGTAATGATTGACATTTTGCTATAATAATGTATTACAACTAGTAATTCTTCTATAAATATATTGCTGGTATTTTTTACTATAGTGCCTTTTTATACTTAGTAAGCCGCCAAACAAAAATCAACACCATATTTTCGTATAGCTGGCACACTGATAGGTGCTACCACCTCGGGTTAGAGTGAACCTGGGAACAACAGCAATTAAGAGGTGGTTCCATGAGCCTCAAAACCTCTAATCTCTCAATCAGAGGCTTTTCTGCCAGATGTAGTTTATCGGCATAGCCATGACGAGCTACAAGATGAGCTCAACTAAAGACAAGGTTATATATATATATATATATATATATATATATAGTATAAAGAACAAATAGGATACAATACATTTAATATTCTTTTTAATATTCTTCGCTTTTATTTAATCTCCATCAGAAAATGAAATATATTTAATTGATTTACACTTGATTTCAATTCATATATATATATATATATATATATATATATATATATATATATATATGTGTGTGTGTGTGTGTGTGTGTGTGTGTGTGTGTGTGTGTGTGTGTGTAATTTGGCAGCAACTTTTCTTTTAAACATGTAGTATTGAATGTTAATGACAACATATTCTTGCATATTTTCTTTTGAATTTTCTCATATTCTCTAATGAGACTTTTTATTTGAAAATGATTTCGAAATATGTATTGTCCGTACGATGACCTAGCGCTTTCGAACATCATTGTTCATCTTCAGCGTCAATGTTTTTAGTTAAAATTTTTTTAAACAAACATTTGCCAATTATCTTGTAGCGTAATGATGTTGCTACTTTTTTACAAACTAAATAAACATTAAAATCCTTTTAAATTCAAAAGACGCGATGATATTATCACGTGCATGGTGAAGAATTTTTATCATGTGACAGCGTGAAAAAGATTTCCAATACACCAGCCAAAAGATCGAAGAATACGCTACAAAATTTAAATATATTATAAACATTGTAATATGTTACCAGAAATATTGTAATCTATACGATTAATAAGAGGTCTTTTGCTTTTAATATGTAATGCTTCTAAGATTTTAAGGCGTCTAATGTCTGTATGTTTATCTCTCTCTCTCTCTATATATATATATATATATATATATATATATGGAGAGAGAGATAAATCTAGCTTCGCATTACTGCACGTTCAAAAGATTTTATATATAAATATTTATAATAGCAGACATTTTTTAATAAAACATCTTTCAACAAGTATCATTAATTTTCGTCTTGGAATTTTACCTGAAATTGCCTGAAATTGAGAAAAAAAAGAACATCTACGCCTGAGGATGGTAAATGTTTTTACCGAAAGTACTTGCAAGAAATATGGCCCGAACATCTAATCTATTGTACAATTAATAAAAACAAGGATGGTGCCGTTCAGCGATTGGCTTAATCTGTTAGCGAAGTGAGTTCGTCATTAATTACATTAACTTTATTGATTTATTCTTGCAGGTGAAATTCTTTATAATAATAATAATAATAATAATAATGTTTTGTTTTATGTAGTAATTTTTTGAATACACCGGGTGCATTAAGTTATCTGTCAAGTCACAACAAGGAGATCAGACAGACAACACTTTCCTCAAAATAGGCGCACTGATCAAAAGGGCCGATTTTGGATGAGTCAAAATTGGGATAGTATCATCAGCTGGTCAAGGAAGTGACACAGTTGTCATGAGATTGAACCCAATGCGCCGATCACCACTGGAATCACATTGGCATTCTCGTCACGTTATCTTACCGTTTCAATTTTCAAATCAGAGTAATTTGTAACTTCTTTCAATCATCTTTTCCTATATTCGTGTCATTTGGTATGACACTGTCAGTAATATGATATTGTTATTATTATTATTAATTCTTTTTAGATTTCTTTCGTCGGCCTACTATACTCACACACACACACACACACACACACACACACACACACACACACACACACACACACACACACATATTAAGTCAAATTTCAAGTGGGCGGTGACCGACCACGACTATCAGTTTCATACGCTTTCGCGCAGTCATCAGGCGGTTCCTCTCTGCTGTTTATTATGGCACTGATCCCTCTTTTTTCCTGTGTGGAATCTTAAGCAGACACTTTTAGGAGCTGCTTATTCTGATTTCTAATTATATATATATATATATATATATATATATATATATATATATATATATATATATATATATACAAACACACGCACACATGTAGAGATAGCCCGAATGTTCTGTATGACAGAGCGATTTCGGCTATACTTTTAACCATTATCAAGCATAATTTTGTTTTTAATTTTAACTAAATGCATGTATTTTTTTAAAGTATTTGTCTAGAATTATAGGAATTTTATTTTCCAAACATGGCCAACATATTGTGGCCGTGCTTATAATTTATTAAATGATTAAAAAGCAATTGTTTCTCGCAAGTCCCTATAAATCAATAATATTTAGATAAAAATCCTAGGATTTCTGATGCTGAATATAGTAAAAACGCCATTAATAAATTATACAAAATTTTCTCTCATTTTGTCGTAGTTTTTCCCCTTTTGTGGTTGGTTTTGCGTAAGCGTACACGGCAGAATTCTATTAGGTTTGTTCGGAAAATATTGTCCGATTTTAGAATAAACATTTAAACTGGGTTCTAATATATTATTATAATAGTTGTACAAAAATATATTATCGTTTGGCAGTTAAGCCTGGTCAGTATCTAGATGGGTGACCGTTTGGGCATACCAGGTTCTGTAAGCTTGGGGGAGCGGGTGGAGTAATGGATAACGCTCGGCAGTGAAGATCGTAAAGAGTTCTGTTGCAATTCGAGTCGGGTTCGTTGTATTCACATACGCGTAAATACCTTTGGGAAAGCTATAAATCCCCCTCTTCTCCTCCTCCAGCTATGGGTTAATATTGTAGGACTTGTATCAGTAGATCATTATTATCTCCCAAAATATTCCTACTATCTAAAAATCTTTTCTGGTTTTAAGTAACTTACAGATGTTTGATAAGCCGTAAAAAAAAAACGAATCAATTGATTAATCCTTACTGTGAAGGTCGGGAGCCAAAGAACTTCATTTCTTTGAACACCTGCCACGGTAATAATAGGCGAACAAGGTTCCGTCTGGGTACTATAATCAGCAACCGGAGAGCTCGACTTAAAATATATATATATATATATATATATATATATATATATATATATATATATATATATATATATATATATATATATATATATATATATATATATATATATATATAAAGCCAATACTTGCAAGATCCAGTATTTGAAAGACGTCCATATCAAATCCTATGAAGTCATTAAAAGCCTTTATCAGAAAATGGAACGCTTTTAAAGCTGTTTATCAGCCGTTTGTGTTATTCAACACAGGTGCCGTTTTCAAAGGAAGAAATCCGACAAATCCCTCCCATAAAAATAAAGATATTGCTTCAAAGACTGCGTTCATCCGAATTAAGCCTCGTATATGCGTAAATCCTCTCAGTGAGGAACTTATCTGATTAATTGCCTTCTCTTGTTAAATAGCATTGAAATGAACACAAGAAATAGTATCATATCATGTACATACTTTCTAGAGATATTTAATAGAGACGGTATCTCAGATTTGAATGCTAGCAACAGCACTTGTTCTTTTATGTAGAGTGTACCATCAGGTTGTATAGCCCTCCACATCTTCCTGTTCCTAGTACCGCCTAATAAGTTCTTTTTTCTTTTTATTATTTCTCCCGAACCCTGTTCTACCATCCATTTATCAAGCTCATCAAGTATGTTACACGCTGCTTTCCTTTGTCCCTCTTTCTCTCAATCTGTCCTGTGAATATCAGATTTTCCAAGCCCTCCTTTCTTACTATATGCCTCAGAAATTTCAACTGTATCTCCTGATGTTAAGTATAAGTTACCTTTTTGTTCCCATTTTCTGCAAAACCTCACATGTTCGACCCATGGTACCCTCAGCACTTTTCTGTAGAACTACATTTCTATTGATTCAAGTTCCTTCTTCATCTTTGAGGAGATTGTCCAGCATTCTCTGTCATACAGGAGGACGGATACTATCTAACTGTTCAATACTCTTTTCTATCCGGATTACTTTGGAGTGTACTGATCAAACTCTCTGTCTCCGGGCAGAGAGGAGCCCCAGACGAGGTTATGTCGAAGGGCAGTCTCGTCTCGGGAGACAGCTACCCGACCTCGTTTTTACGGGGTTTACGGGGAATTTTTGACCGAGCCTACGGGCTCGTATACCTCACAATAAACTCAGCCTTGCGCATAGGGCAGTTAGTGAATATCTCAATATTTTTTTCTTTGTTTTTATTGAAATATTCCTGTCTCTTAATACTCTGCTTAGCTTCTAGAATGAAACTTTGGACATCCCAATACATCTTTCCGTCCTCTCTTAGAACACTTCTAATAATAATATTTAAATTTTTGTACTTGTGATGTTAGTATCCCCGATTTGTAATTTGCACTTTGGGCTCATTCTTTTGCTGATGATCATGCATTCTGTCTTCTTATAGTTTATATATTTTTTACTCATTTGACCCAAGCAAGGAAATAATGCCATTACGACTGAAGGAGTTATTGGGAGTCAAAGAAAATGAGAAGACTTTAGTGAGAAGAAATGAGGAGAAAGGACAATAAAAGACCAGGTTTCAGGAAGACAGAAGATCGCGATTAAAATGCGTTTAAATTTTTGAAGATTGTAAACGGCAGAGAAGCAAGAAATCGGAAGTGATTTCCACAAGCGAGAAGTTCGAAAAAGGAAACTATTAGAATAGAACGTACGGTTGAATCTAGTTAGTAAAACGGTGAAACCTATCCGCCAATCTAGTAACATGCCTAAATTAATGAAGTCGACACACCAAGGAGGATAACTCATCCGAACAAAAGATAGAGGGAAGTTGCGTAATGTCGGTGAGACTGAAGTCGAAATGCCAGACTTTATGAATTTAAGCGCAGTACTAGATTGGCGGCAAGGTTTCACCATTTTACTGTTTAAATTGCTAGATATAACCGTAAGTTCTATACTAACAGTTTCTTCTATCACACCTCTCGCTTGTGAAACTTTCTACCAGCTTCTTGCTTCCCTATCAATTTCGATCTTCAAAAATGTCAATCATTATCTTCTGTCTTCTTAATTCGTGTTCTTTTATTATACTCTCTCCTTAATAGTAGTTATTAGGTTGGTGCAAAAATAATGTCGTTTTTTGACGTTCAACTTCATGTGAGAAAACGACATTATTTTTGCACCAACCTAATATTTGTTCTCTCATATTTTCTAATACTCAGCAACCCCTTGCGTCCTATTGACTTTATTTCCTTGGTTGGGGTGAAATGGTTTTAAAAAAAATAAAAGGTCAGTGCCGATTATATTAGAGACGTTTCTTTGAATTTTGCTCGAAGTTTATAGTAGGAGCACCAGACCAGATATGGGAGCAATATTCAATGTACGGACGAATGACAGATTTATACTTTTTTCTTCTTATTCTTCTTCTTCTATATGCCATGCCACTTTAGGGCGTGTGCGATCATGACGCTCCACGATTCCTACCACTTTTTATCCCTTCTGCAAACTTCCACCACACATTCACACAAGTTAATCAGCAGGTCACGTTCGATATGTCCAGTTAGATTCTCTATTTCCTCATTATGTGACCAAAAGATTTCAGCTGTCTCTTTATGTTTCTGAGTATCTTCTTCGTTTATGTACCTGTCCCTTCAATACGTAGGCGATAATGGCCCTCCACATCTTATTGTTCCTTGTAGCTATTAATAAGTTTTGTATTTGTGTTATTCCTCCCAAACGTTGTTCTGTCATCTATTCGCTTAAGCACATCAAGTACGAGGGGGACCCAAAAGTAACCGGAATAGTTTTCTGTGTGACAAGTCTCTATTAGTTCAGGCTTCCACCGCTATATGCCACTTAAGGCTAACTGTTGTCATCGTGGGAAGACGGACAGCTCCGTGGTTCACATTTGTTTTGAAGTACTTCACGCCTTTTCGTCTATTTTTACCATGGCTGAAAGGATGCGTGTCGTAAAATGAAAGAACAGTTGAAAGTTGATCCAGACCTTTTTTCGAAGGGCATCACTGGTGATGAAAGCTGGTGTTATGGCCACGACCCGGAAACGAAGCAGCACTCAAGTCAGTGGAAGCATCCAACGTCACCACGATCCCAAAAAGCGTGTCAATTGGAGTCCAATGTCAAGACGATACTGATTTGTTTCTTTGATGTAAAAGGGATTCTACACAAAAGATTTGTTCCTCCGGGTCAAACTGTTAACCAGGCTTTTTACTTGGAAGCCCTGAAGCGTTTGCGAGACAAGGTGGGACGACAACGCATGGACCTGTGGAGGGTCGTGGTTGCATCACGACAATGCGCCAGCGCACACCGCCTTGAGTGTGAGACAGTTTCTGACCAAGAATAGCATGACCCCACTTCTCCACCCTCCCTATTCTCCCGATCTCGCCCACCTGCAACATTTTTTGTTCCCCCGAATGAAGAAAGTCCTTAAAGGAAAACGTTTTGCAGATGCGGAAGAGGTTAAGAAAAAAACGACGGAGTCATTAAAAAACATAACTTCACAAGAGTTCCAGGACTGCTTTGAACAGTGGAAAACACGTCTGGACCAGTGCATTGCGTCAAATAGAGAATACTTTGAAGGTGATAAGAATATAACCATGCAAGAATAAATGAATAAAATTATATGACACAATTCCGGTTACTTTTGGGTCCCCCTCGTATGTTACGGGCAGCGTTCCTCTGTTCCTCTTTCCCTTTATCTGTCCCGTGAGTATCAGATTTTTCAAACATCCTTCCTCATTCCGTACCCCAGAAACCTCAACTGTTTCTTCCTGATATTAAGTATGTTTCCTCTTTGTTTCCATTCTCTCCAAAACATCATCGTTGCTCACATATCCGGTCCGTGTTATCCTCAGCACCTTTCTGTAGAACTACATTTCTATTGCTTCAACTTTCTTCATCTTTGAGAATATTGTTCAGTATTCGCTGCCATAAAGGAAGACAGATATCGCGTAACAGTTCAGTACTCTTTTCTTTGATTCTAATGAAATTTTTCTGTCTCATAATAATTTGCTTAGCTTTTTGGCCATCCCAATACGTCTTCTGATCACAGTGTCGCGTTTTCGGTCCATTGCTAAGACATTTACCACATATTTGAATTTCTGTACCTACTCTATTTTAGTATCCCCGTCCAGTAATTTGCCTAGGTGTCCATTTTTGCTTCCATTTTTCATAAGACTTCTTCGTCCTTCGTATTCTCAGCCTCATTCTGTAGGACCACATTTCAGTTGGCTCCAGTCTTCTCTTCATCTCTGAGGAGATTGTCTAGCATTCTGTTTGCGTCATCCTGGAGTTGTATCTTTTGATATTGCCCAGCGTAATCTGGAGATATGTTTTTGGAATTGCCTCCATTTTAAAAGCATTGCAAGTAAGCAACCCAAGAACACAAAACAGCGAAATATTAGCACCAGGTTCGATATTCTAATTGTTGCATCGGAATAAAGTGTCGCTGCCGACACTTGTGTTTGAACATATATTGCCAGAGAACAAACATAGGCGATCCCATTATTGAATTAGATAGACCATGTGACTATAGAGGAAACGCATATATGGGAGGTAGAGTGTGTCTAATTTATCGCTATTCTTGTCTATCCTCTATACTAAACGGACCGCTATTCTCTACTCTATTCACTATACTATTTGTCTATTCGGATCACTATTCGGTGGTTACTTTCCGAGCGAGTATTATCGAGCAAGTACTATTAGTGCGAGTGTTATTCGAAGGCGTCTATCACCAGTATTGTTCAACGGCGTTACTATAGTTGTATCGGCGATTACAAAGTCTCTACTACAACGAGCCTTACGAATGCGACAACGGCTATCATTTGGTATCACAAAAGTGTCAACGAGGGCTCGTTGACATCACAAAACTAATAAAAAATAGCCCATACGGCGAAAGATGATTTCTAAAAGCTAGGCGCTAACGTCTGAGCCTGAAATCTGACATTTTATTCAATTTCTATTTATTTTTTTTATATCCTCTACACATCGTCCGGTTCACACTCCTCTACGGTCTTTTGAACAAGAGTATAGATTTATCCCTTTTTTTTTTCTTTTTTAGGGTTGGATTTCCGGTTCCTTCTAATGTCAATTCGAGCTATATACTCCTAACGCTTGTTCTTTACTACGCTAATATAAGTCCAAACAATAATCCTCTACCTTGAGTGGCTTTCGCATTGGGTGAACATTAACAATAAAAAAAGTATTAACACACAGGAAAAGATTGTTAAAAACAAAGAATGGAGTTAGTTACTCTATTTATATTCGGGCTATTGTACTCATCTTTGTTGTTGTTATCACAATGCTTCAGCCTTTATGTCTTCTGGCCTTCATCAGTGTTGTGGTAGGATCCACCTAATTTGCATAGTGGAGTACCGACTATATAAATATGGTTGGTACCGGGAAGACAGAGAGGCGAATCAAGAGATTCAACGAGAGACTCTGCCCGACTGCGACGCAGTCAACACATTCTCCAGGAACGGTCTTCCCAGGAATATACAAAAGACTATATGTAAATATTGTGTACACTTTCTTGTTTCAATACATTTGTTCTAAGTACATTTTGTGTTGCATTATTATTCCATGCATTAGTCAAGTTTCAACAATAAGGTGTGTATCGATCTTACAGGTAATTATGATTAAAGCGTCGCTTCGTTAACTTGGTGATGTAGTAACCGTGAGTTCAATCCCTGGGCCGTGCAGTATATACTTGCACTCATTTGGAAAGAAAGAAAGAAACTTAGGAAAACTAGTAGCGAGAAACGATAAAAAAATAATTATATAGATAAATAAGGAAAGAAAGAACACTTCATTAGATGAGAGAGAAAGACTAATTATATAAAGAGAGTGAGACCAGCTATATAAAGAGAGTGAGACTAGTTATATAAAGAGAGTGAGACCAGCTATATAAAGAGAGTGAGACTAGTTATATAAAGAGAGTGAGACTCGTTATATAAAGAGAGTGAGACCAGTTATATTTCCATTGTTCGGAGAGTGTGAAGCAAACATTCAGTGTGTAGTGCCGGGGAAAATGTTGATATTTTCTAATCAATAAAGATTCTCTCGATTACTGAAAACCAAACAAACAAAAACACTGCACCAACTTGTAACACATGTTACAAGGGCTGTTCAGTATAATTCAAGTAAAAACCATCATCATCATAATCAAAATTGGAATGAGATCCTTCCACGATCAACAAGATCGTGATATTCTCTGCCACGTTTTACCCCTAAATCCGTTTATTTCGTCCCGATATTTCCCATAAGTTATTGTCCTCATATATTTGCTATTCCATCAATTATCGTTAATCCCTGTTACGTGCTTTGCCTCCGTATAATTTTGCCGTTTAATCATCGCGACGACATTTCTGATCATGGTCTGTTTTCTGATCCATATTGGTCTCTCTGTGAAAAAGAAAAGAAAATGGCAGACTAAGGTGCAAAAATATATGACGGATGTTAAAATAAAGCAGGTACAGAAATTTCACTATGTGGGTAGTTTCGTAGCAGACAACGGAAAGTGTGACACAGAAATCAAAAGACGCATAAAAATAGGGAAATATGCCTTCCAAAAACTAAGCAAAGTATTAAGATAAACGAAAAGCAATACGGATGGTAGACTGCTATGTAATATCGAATCTTCTACATGGCAATGAATGTTGGTCAATTATTTTTAATCATTTCACCCCAAGCAAGACAGTAAAGCCACTAAGATGCAGGGGATTACTGAGTGTGAAAAATAAAACATTATTAAGGAGCGAGACAACAAAAGAACAGGAATTAAGATAACGATTGACATTGCATTTAAATATTTGAAAATCAAAATTTACTGGGACGCAAGAAACCGGAAGAAAGTTCTACAATCGAGAAGTGCGATAGAAGAAAATCTTAGCATAGAATTTGCGGTTACATCTAACCATTTCAACTGCAAAATGGTGAGACTTTGCCGCCAATCTAGTAGTAAGCTCAAATTCATAAGCTCTAGGTACCAAATTGGAAAGCTCATCAGAAAAAATACCATGAACATATTTATAGAAAAGACACAAGAAAGCTATGTGGCGAATATATAATTTATATACCGTAGCAATTACAATATACCTTAGTTCGACTTTGTTCTACATTTGCCCGACTCTTTTTTATGCCCTGGATTCGACATCAGAATTTGTTTTCTCACTGTTGATTGGTTAACAGTGCAACAGATCATTTTCATTGATTGGTTGAGCTGTTTGTAATGGGCGACAATTCTCTGCGTCTTTTGTGTCTGATGTTATTAAAATCTCATAAATCTAGCTTAGAAAAGCGCAAAGACAAATTAGGAAAACACGAATAAGACGAATGTATCACACAAATCTTTTAATAGCGGTTATCAAGACTAACTTGAAAACCACTATTCAAAATACATATTTTTTACCCGAGCATACATACAGAAAACTACGCCAGATATGAAATCAGTATATAACAATTGACACTGCATTTCAATCTTTAAAGATTAAGCTTGACTGGGAAGCAAGAAGCTAGAAAATTCTTCCACAAACTAGAATTGTGTGAAAAGAAACTCTTAGCATGAAACTTACGGTTATATTTGACCATTTCAACTGTAAAATGATGAGACTTAGCTACCAATCTAGTGCCGCGGTTAAATTTGTAAAGTTGAGGCACCAAAACTGAAAGCTCATCTGAACAATTACTATGAAAGTATTTATAGAAAAGGCACAGAGTACAGATGAAAAAGAAACTTGAAATGACGAAGACGTGATTCTGCGGATGAATGCTGTTATCATTACGGGGAGAACAGTTGAGCTACGAGAAAATATTAAGGAACAACAAAGAGATGTATACTTAGAATCAGAAAGAGAGAAGTTTAATTTCTCAGGAAAATGGCCTAAATAATTTAGCACTCATTCTTCAAGTGTAATATGAACCGCTCTCTATCATGCATATCCTTATAATTTGAAGTCCCTTCCTCCAATTTTCACGCCCAGAAAACAATCGCATTCAGTAAACTTTTACATTGAGTGGCTCTCGTGCCTTGTATTGGGTAAACAATAGTGTAAAAATAAACCCACGTTAGAAGCAAATGGAAAGAAATTTAAATGGACGTCAAAACAGAGACAATTACAGGATGTTGAGGAGAGCCACGATCGGCCACATCATGAAGGTATTTTGTAAGATGAAATGAAATGAATCTGTATATTTTTTTAAAAATAAGGCATTCTTCGGCTTTTTTGTCATTATGCACCATGTTCCCTCAGGACGTAGGGATTCATGGGTCGCCACAATTTCCTGTCCCTTGTAGCATTTAATAATTTTTTTGTTCCTTATTTTTCCTAACCCCTATCCTGCCATCCATTTACTCAAGCTCACTAAGTATGTTAGGCGTTGTTTTCCTCTGCCCCTCTTGATTTCAATCTGCCCTGTGAGTATCAGACTTTTCAAACCGTCCTTCTTCATCATGTTCCCCTAAAATTTCTCTTCCTGATGTTGATATAACTGTCCTTTTTCTTTGCATTTTCTCTAAAATTTCGTCATTGCTCACATAATCAGTCCATAGTATTCACAGCATCCTTCTGTAGAACTACATTTCTGATGCTCCCATCTTTTGTTGTTTCATCTTTGAGGTGATTGCCCAACACTCACTGCTATACAGGAGGACAGATAAAGAGTAAATGTCCAGTTAAGGGCTCCCCAGACCAATCATGGAAACAGAGATAAGAAAGTTTATTAAATCCCTTTTTAAAAAATAATATCTTCTTACGTTATTATTATCAGTTAAATCTCATTCACAAAATTCTAAACACCAGCGCATGTGTTCCCTTCCTTGTAATAGCAGCTACAAATTCGTATTTTCTTAGCTGATGTTCTTCTTCTTCTTCTGCTGCTGTTGGCGATCATGGCTCTCCTCTGTAACACTCAATAACTTTTGTCATTTTTTATCATTCGTAAACCTTGTCACAACAAGCTCGCTAGGTAAATTATGCCTTGTTTTCTCTGTCTCTCTTGTCTTAGAGTAGTCATGTGAGTATCAGATTTCCCAAGCCCACTTTCCTCATTATGATCCCTAGAAATTTCAACTTCCTCTTCCTAATGTCAGGTGTGTTTCCTTTTTGTTTCCATTTTCTCTAAAACTTCGTCGTTGCTCACATGTTCGGTCCATGGTATCCTCAGCATCCTTCTGTAGAACCACATTTCTGTTGGTTCAAGTCTCTTCTTCACCTCTGAGGAGATTGTCAAGCATTCACTGCCATATAGGAGGACTGATATTACATCACAGTTCAGTACTTTTTTCATTGTTTCTAACGATTTTTTTTCTGTTTCTTAATACATTGCTTTGCTTTTAGGAGGCACCTTTCGTCTTTTGTTAACAACCATGCATTCTGTCTTTTTTCAATTGATATTTACGCCTTTTTTTCTCGCTTCCCTTGACTACATTCTGCAGGAATTCTTGTAGTTTCCTTTCTGTGTCTGCTATCAACACTGTGTCATCTGCATATGTTATATTGTTAAGATTTTGGCCACCAACACTGAATATTCTGGTGGGAGTACCAATTCTCTCAGAATCGCCTCAGTGTATGGGTTGAATACGTCCGGTGAGAAGATACATCCTTGTCTTACACTCCTTTCCATTTTTGTATATTTTCCTGAATTCCTGCAAACGGTTTGCTGCTAGTATAGGTTCTGAATCGTTCTAGTATGCTTCCCAAATATGTCATGTTTACTTGGCAGTCCCAACAGCTCTTTGAGACTGACTTTAAGTATTCTATTTCTTTGCCTGTTATTAAAACTAAAAAGAGGCTTAAAAGTGTATTAGAAACGCCGATTTTTCCATTAATATATAAATTTTCTTCTTCTTTCTCAAAGACTCACTCAAAAATCGCTAAGCTTTTTAATTTACTTTAGGGAAGATTATGTATATAGGTGGTGTGACGGCTATCGACAAAGTTAATTAGAATCGGTTGACCGAGTTCAAATTCAGCATGTTGCGTTCATTTCGTGCTAAAACACTTGGGAAAGGCATGAATCCATCCCCTTTCAACTAAGTAAAAGAGTGGTAGAACAGATATTCCAGGAAGAGCATTGATTTGTTTGTTTAACGGCATATCAACACCTTATGGGTCATTTAGTGCCGAAATTTAATTTTCTTGAGAGCTTTGAAGTAATAAAAATATGATATGCTAATTTGTTTTCTCAGTTGAATACATGAGAGATGATATTCAGCTTTTGGGCATATAAATGTTTCTGTAGACATCGTTACTAGAGGCGGTAATATGTTGTTTTTAGATTATATTTTGGAATACAGTTTGATTTAAGAAATTGTTGGATATTATATGGATTAGTGTTATGAAAGTTTTCATTCATGTCGGTTGTTTAGTTGTTTGATTTTGTTTAGCGGCCTATCAACACCTCTATGGGTTATTTGATGCTGAAATCTAAATCATTTGAACGTAATTATGGCTTCAACTAGACTCTACTATATTGTTATCTTTTTAATATAAAAATGTATTTTTATATTTTCATAGTTTTTTGGTTGGGGGGTTCACTATTTGCCCATAGCTTTGATCCTAACCAGTGCTACCACTCCGGATCAGGGTGGACCTGGAAACAACAGCAAATAATTGTGGAGATGGCAATACTGTCTTTCTTTCTTTCTTTCTTTCTTTATTTCTTTCTTTCTTTCTTCCCACATTATTTCATACTCACTTTTTGTTGATTATTGTCATTCTTTTTTTAGTTTGAATGGCATTGTCTGTCTCTTTCTTTCTTTCTTTTTTCTTTCTTTCTTTCTTTCTGTCTTTCTTTCTTTTTCCCCACATCATTTCATGCTCACTCTGTCGATTATTGTCATTCTTTATTAGTTTGTACGGCATTGTCTCCCTCTTTCTTTCTTTCTTTCTTTCTTTCTTTTTCTTTCTTTCTTTCTTTCTTTCTTTCTTTCTGTCTTTCTTTCTTTCTTTCTTTCTCTTTCCCCACATTATTTCATACTCACTCTTTGTTGGTTATTCTCATTCTTTTTAGCTTTTACGGCATTGTCTCTCTTTCTTTCTTCCATTCTTTCCATTCTTTCTTTTTCTTTCTTTCTTTTTCTCACATTGTTTCATACCCACTTTTTGTTTATCAATCTCATTATTTCATCACGAATTTGTGTGAATGAACGGCAGAACACGAACAAAGAGATAAAGATGATTTAGAGTACCAAAAGATAGGATGTTGAGGGGAGCCATGATCGCCCACATCCTGAAGGGAATTCGTAAGAAAAACTTAGATGTACCTTAAGGACAATTTTGGCGATTTACAGATACTAAAGAAACCGTGAAAAGTTATGCTTGCTTATGTACTGAAGGGACATAATATTAAAAAGATTCAGTACTATTTCTCAGCTTATAGTACTAGATATGCAATATCAACATTATTCCTATTCATATCCTTGTAAAATCCAAACATTTACTGTCGGCAGGCAGTACACATCATTATAAATTATAATTATTTAAATTGTGAGTATTTATACATAAGTTTATTATTTTACTTTCCTAAGCATTTTAGAAAAGTATTGTATTTTTTCTTTTGACATCGAAAACAAGTTTGTTGTCATCGATTCTTAATGAAATTGCCTCAGTGGGCGTTTCGATTTGTCCATTTGAAAAGCGTTGAATTAAGAGTTCAATCGTACGTACATCCTCAATCTATAGAATGGATTAGCTTACAAGAAGATAATGATGAATACCACATTTGCCAATTAAGGTGAATTATTGGATTTTAATTGGTTTTTAATCAGCCAATCGTAGAAAGATAATGATTCTGTTTTCTACTCCCTCGTATTTCTACATAATTAAAAAAAACAGAGACAGGAAAGAGATGAACGAAAGAAACTCATTTAACAGCAAACGTTCTAACTTATAGTAGCAGCCACCTTTATCAGCGTGGAAACCACATGAAATACCAAACTTTGTATATCATTCTATATAAGGTATGCTGACATTTCTCGATCTGACTAGCTTCTCCACGAAATATTATATTTTTGCTTTCTTTAGCAGAGTCCATTTCAGCATTTCATTCATACATATCTATGATATAGTTTAATTAGCAACAAAAGATTAAAAATGATAATTAATTATAGATATTTATGTTAATTCATTTTTAATAAAACTCATCGTAGAGCTGAGCAAATACAGCATACGATTTTAAAATACTATTCTTTTTCTTATATTCTTCCACGCCCAGTACCCCCCCGCTGCCTCATAGTGGCTTTGTTGCCTTGCTTGGGTTGAAATGATTTTTTTTAATCATTTCAAAGCAAGCAAGGCAACAAAACTTTTTTATATGGTTGATAAATTTCATTTTTTCATATTTTTATAATGTCAACGAACACTCGTTGTCACTTTCGTAATGCTTGTTGTAGTAGAGACTTTGCAATCGCAGATACAACTATAGTAACGCCGTTGAATAATACTGGTGTCAGACGCCTTCGAATAGCACTTGCACTAATAGTACTCGGTTGATAATACTCGCTTGAACAGTAATCCCTATAGTGATCCGAATAAAGAAATAGTATAGTGAATAGTGTAGACAATAGCGGTCCGTATAGTAATAGAGGATAGACTAGAAATAGCGATCCGTATAGTAATAGAGGATAGACTAGAAATGAAGATCTGTATAGTATAGAGGATAGACTAGAAATGAAGATCTGTATAGTATAGAGGATAAAGTAGAAAAAGCGATCGATTAGACGTCACGCTACCTTCCATATATGCGTTTTCTCTATGGTCACGTGGTTTACTTAATTCAATAATAGGATCGCTTGTGTTTGCTCACTGGCGTTCTATGTCCAAACTCAAGTGTCGGCAGCGACATTTTATTCCTATATAACACATATCAAGGAAACATTTTTCATATCTTTGGCATTTTCATATTCTTCGCTTGACGACCCTTACTTCTTAGGATCATTATTAAGGAAGAATTATGAGAGCTATATATGGGGATTTACCATGGACAATTGAAATCAGGAAGCAGGAAATCGTAGATAAAGAAGCAGTAACATCTGTTCAGTTTCCTCATTTCACGCTTGGAACTTTTGAAAATAATTTATCAGGGATGAAATTTACTTGGATGTATAACAAATATTAAAGATTTTAAAAGATGAATTATCATGGGACAAAGTAAGAAAGAAAGAAAAATGCAATATAAACAAAATGGGAAAGAGAACCAAAAAAGGAGACATTATGAAATATAGTCAGAAAGAAAGAACAAAGAAAGAGCGCAGTGTAACAGAAAGTAAAAGAGCGGGGGAATAAAAGATAAAATGTAAGTATAAAATATATACTGACAATAAAGGAGAGAAGCGGGAGTGAGAAGGACAAAACAACACAAAATAAAAGGGGGAAAATAAGCACCAATGGAGGAGTATAAAATATAACGAGAAAGAAAGAATGAACGTGAGAGAGAAATTGACGGACAGACTAAAAGGAATGAGAATAAGCGATAAAGACTGGGTGTGAAACAATATGAAAAAGAAAGAAAGAAAGAAAGATAGTGAGAGGGACAGCGCTTTACAACCTAAAAAAGAATGAAAAATAGAAGTAAAGAGTGGATATGAAACAATGTGAGAAAGAAAGAAAGAAAGAAAGAAAAATTGAAAGAAATTGAAAGGAATAAGGCTTTACAACCTAAAAAGAATGAGAAAGAGCAACGGAGAGTGGATATGAAAGAAAGATAGTGAAAGAGAAAATGCCTTACGACTTAAAATGGAATTAGAATAAACAAAATAGATTGGGTAAGAAACAAAGAGAGAAAGAAAGAAAGAACGAAAGAAATAAATAAAGAAAGAAAGAATGAATGAATGAATGAAAACTCTAATAAATAAGGAAGAAAGTCAAAGACTCTAGATTGGGAGAGAATCATAAGCTATATTATTGCCAATCATGAGTCGGCTAAGTTGCAGCCTAGTTGCTCGATTTCTCTCATTCTCTTCAACTACGAATGATTTCTTCTTCTTCGCTTGTTTGTTTTTCATTTACTCACTTTAACTCATCAGTTTCACCTCATCACATTTTTTCTACTTTCTCATCTCTTTTTAACCTTATTTCCCTCATATTATCACCCCACCCACAATTTCTCCCCAATTACCTCAGATCATTGCTATAATCGTTACCTTCTATTATATAATTATTTTAAAAAATATTAATTCAATGGTTCATCTGTTCCGGTACGAATTAATTGTTACTAGTATCTTTTATATCAGCTCCAATACATTGATTAATAAGATTATCACAAAAATTACTTAATTCTTTCTTGAATTCACAAACTGCAATTCCACTGAACCGTACTCTCTGTCATTTCAAAATTAAGGATCATTTTCACCAAGGACGATTTTCATTTAAATTTTAGCTATTTTATGTTTTAAACAATTTCATGTTTTATATTATTAATTAGAGATGCAAAATTGGTTAACGGATTAAGTTTAACAGAATTTGTCTAACGAATTTGGTCAAACAGAGTTGACCTAACTGAGTTGGTGTAATTAATTTCGACAAACGGAGTCTAATTGTCTTTCATCTAGCAGAGTTCGTCTAACGAATTTGGTTTAACGGCGAGTAAAATGAAATCGGCGAACAGAGTTCATATTGCATCCGAAGTAGTGATTGTTCATTTCTGAATAATACGCTCAGAAACGGTATAAATCTTCCTGTCCAGTGTAGATCATGAACAGCGTGAGCGAACTAAATGTAGTGCGGACTTTTGCCACTAGTATTTAGAGTAATATTCTTTTCTTGAATTTATTCTTTATTTATTCTAGGGTTTGCCATGGCAATTGAATCCAAGATAGATAATGAAGAAATAACAATGTCTAGAAAAGTCTGATAGCTAGATATATTAGGTTGGTGCAAAAATAGTGTCGTTTTTTGACGTTCAACTTCATGTGAGAAAACCACATTATTTTTGCACCAACCTAATAACAATGTATTTTTTATTTATCTTTCAGGGTGTATGCAATCAGTGATTTCCGCAGTATATAAAGTTGGAATAGACAATACTGTTTTCAGTAAATATAATGGAGTGTGTTCCACTTGCCTTTTGGACGGTTTTAAATTCCTTCTCCTAAAATGTTTATATCTATAAACTTCTGTATTGCTAAATGAAAGTTTTCTTGAACGGCCAGCCTTCCAGATCCACTGGTACTAATGCAGGTGTCCCTCGGATCTTTACCCTTGGCTCTGCTTTATCCCTGATGTCTATCAATGATTTCCCTGGTGGCATCAGCTCTCAACTTATTATCTATGCTGATGACAAAACCATTTGCTCCTGTCTCGATAGTAAGTCTGATCAGATCGATACGGTCAAACTAGCGGATAATCGAAAAAATGACCTCCAGTATGTCAGTTAACTGACAGACCTCCAAATAAATAAATAAGCCTCCAGACAAATAAATAAGCCATCCTTATTAAATAAGGATGGCTTATTTATTTGAAAGCATCCAAAATGAAACTGCTCTCTATTAATAAGCTGAAAGACAATTATCTGCCTTCCATATGCATGTCTGATGCTAACCTCCAGTCGAGTGACTCATTGCACCTTCTTGCGCTACGCTTCTCGGCTGAAATGAAGTGGAAAGACTATAAAGGACTTGTTGCATTTTGTGCACTTGAGTGTTAGCACAGAACTTACGGTTACATCTAGCCAATTCAACTCTAAGTTTCTTCCGCTCGGCTAAAATGAGCTGTACAATGGATTCGAACCTGTGATTCTGTCAAGCTTGAAAGTGATTATGTTCTGTATTTGTCTTCGCATAACAAACACCCCCACCATTGCTAGGTCTGCTGCTAATAAAATTAGTTCACTGTATCATGCTAGCCAATTTTTCTCTCCCGAATCTATCTTGCATATCTATAAGTCTACCATTCGTCCATACCTCGAATATTGCTGCCACTTATGGTCTGGTTCTTCTGCTGTACATTTAGAGATCCTTAATAAAATACAAAGAAGAATCAGCAATATAACCTGCTAACCTGACGTTTCTGCTTCAGACATTTTCCCATCGCCGTACATTTGCTTTCTTGGGCCTTTTCTATAAATATATTCATAGTAATTTTTCGGACGAGCTCTTTGCTGTAGTATCTAGACTTTTATAAATTTTTAGCGCAATGCCAGATTAGCAATATGATCTCATCACTTTATAGTTAAATTGGCTAGTTCTAACCGAAAGTTCTATGATAACAGTTTCTTTTCTGGAATTTCTTGCTTGTAGAACTCTATTCTAGCGTCTTGCTTTTCAGTCAAGTTATCTACTGTCTTCTTGATTATTCTTCTATTGTTCTCGCTCCTCAAAAATCCTTTTGTTTTATAATTCTCTCGCACGCAGTAATACCTTGTGCCTTAGTGACTTTACTGCCTGGCATGGGATGAACACGATTTTCAAACATGTATTTGTCTTCGCATAAGAGGCGTTTTTTAAACTTTAATGTACCAAATAAATTGCCATGCGACTAATACAGGCGTATTACGGATGGGGGAGGACTGAGTGCTGTACCGGTTGGCTAAGTCTTAGGATAAGCTTGAGTTTGCTAGGCATAAAAATTGTTAATAATAATAGAATATTGAAAGCAAGCCAAATTATTTCAGCAAATTGTGTTACTAATAATAAAATATGTATGTAGGCGCTGTACTGTTTGCTGAAATACCAGTTTCTGTTATAATGCATTCACTTATTTTTCTGTTGCTTATTTTATACTACTGCCAATATTCAGTGAAATGTTTTGTTTGCTTGATTGTACTGTAATTATCTATAAGAATTCATTCACATTAATTGTACGTTACTAATTGCTTTATATCAATTTACTGTGTTTATATGGAGCAGTAGCCATTGGTACAAATTTACCTGTATTTCTCCTCCGTTTTGGTAAATTTACTTTAGTTTCTTTTGAAGGTTAATGTTGCAATACAGGATTCTATACGTTATTCCTGTCTATTATATTTGCAAGCACAAAATCATAGATTTTCTTCTACAAAACCACTTTAAAATATATTTCAATAAATATATGATGAAACATACTTTTTTTCCGCAAAACACCCTTGTAAAATAGGTGGGGGTGTTTGTTATGCGAAGACAAATACAGAACATAATCACTTTCAAGCTTGACAGAATCACAGGTTCGAATCCATTGTACAGCTCATTTTAGCCGAGCGAAGGAAACTTAAAGTTGAATTGGCTAGATGTAACCGTAAGTTCAATGCTAACACTCAAGTGCACAAAATGCCTTTATAGGTATCATTCAAGCACTAAACAAGAGAGTTTCCCTTCACAAAAGCAACATCAAATTACCAGAGAATAGAAAATTCTTTGTATCACAACACATCTACAAATGTAATCAAGGTAAATTTTAAATTATGCCAATATATCAAACAGACAATTATTTTACCCACAAATACAAGAAAAAAAACTTCATAGACAAATTTCAACCAGCACTAAGCAGATCATAGCCCCACACACATAAACACACAGCATACATATATAATGGCCGAAAACAGTAGTCGGACCACAAACGCACATACACAAATATCTATAGAGAACGAATATATATACACATACTGGCAATAACAAAATCACTATAGGGATCACACGAAGACACACGCACGAAAACTCCTCACCAGAGGAAATATATATATATATATATATATATATATATATATATATATATATATATATATATACAAATTCTTTATAATAAAACTATATATATGTATGGAGAAAGAATTTGTATTCTCTGACCAATCCTAATTGATTTATTACCTCCTAAGCAGAATATTTTCTCCACAAATCCCCAAAAATGTGTATTACTTTTACGCACAAAAGACAAGGATTAAACATCGGGAAACATAAGGAAAAATTAATTCCTTTAAATAATATGTGGAAATAATCACACTTCGCCTGATGAAGGTCGGAAGACCCGAAACTGGTGTAACCAAAATATGGAAAATAAAGTATAATATATATTTTTAAAAATCCACATTATAACCAAAAACGTGTGCGGCTTCTCTCTTCTCTTTATATATATATATATATATATAATGAATATATATTTACTTCATATATATATATATATATATATATATATATATATATATATATATATATATATATATATATATATATATATAGTCCAATTGTCAAATTTCTTAAAAAATTGTCGGGTTCGATATCCTATTTTACACACACACACACACACACACACACACACACACACACACACACACACACACACACACACACCACAACACTACGCGCACACACACACACACACACCACAACACTACGCGCACACACACACACACACACACACCACAACACTACGCGCGCACACACACACACACACACAAACACACACACACACACACATGGACGTACGTAGTGGCTTCCACCTTTTACCTTTCTTAACACAGCTACCTTTAAGAATATTTTAAGAGCGTTCTTAAATTAAAAATTTGATAACGATATTTTCCTCCACTTCTGTATATAAATATAACTTTTAAAATAAAATTTCAACTTTTACCTTGATAAATTCCCCGGAGGATAAAACGCGTTGGTTAAAAAAAGTTTTCCTTTTGTCTTTTCGTAATTTTAAACTGTTTTAAAACATAAATCTCTACTCAAAGACGTGTATCCGCTAAAAATATAACGTTTACAGTCAGAAATAATAAAGTCGTGCGTTTGCCCATATGATTATTTACACTATTTAAATTCGAACTATTGTCCTCGTCTTTGTTGTTATCACAACGTCACAGACGTTGTCCTCCTCCACTTGCGCTTTCCTCAAGTGTATATCAATTTGGGTAACCCACAGAGAATTACCAACTAAACCGTTTATTTAATTTAGGAGGGTAGAATGTTGCACAGTTCATGCCTAGGGATATTATCTAGTTCTTATTTTTATTTAGCAGTCTGTTGCTCGCCCGTTTTCTCTGGGCGCTAGTACACAACAATTAACCTTTAATAGAATTTAATGTTATGATTGTAGTGATTGAGGAAACATCCTGTTGGAAGTCGATTCTGCAGAGCAATGGTTCGCCGGAAGAAGCTGCTCGAGTGGAACTTACTTCTCACCGATGGAATATAGGGGGAATGTGTGTGGTTTGCTACTATGTAAGTGACATGGCGTGTTCTTGCCATGAAGGTTTCATTTGGCAGGCCCTAGGAATGTAGTTCTTCCGTGCACTTTCCGTTGAAGTAACGGTAGAGCTGCGATAGGCTTGACACAACATGCCTTTTGGAGAGGGGTTGATGGGTGAAGTATAATAAGTCACCGACAAGGGATTGGACACGATTTTGAACACTGTCAAGCCTGGAGAGTGAGGTCTTAACACCTGCTGTTCAGATATGACAACATTAATCTATTTTTGACTCTTGTAACGATAGAAGATAGCATTTACCTGCAACCTGAGAACGGATTGTATGTACGAGTTCCACTTGAGGTCGAGAGTGAGTTTGAGGCCCAACAGTCTTTCAAGGTACAACGTTTCCCCGAGAGGAACTCCATTCATGTTGATTGATGGTAGTTCGGAGTCAGATCGGCAAGGTTGGGAGATAATTTCGGGTTCATATTCTTAAGGACAATCACTGGAATTTTATCTGGGCCATTGGCTTTCTTAGGGTCTAGTTCTTTGATTATTCTAGAAATTTCTCGAGCTTTGATATTACTGAGATTGTGCTCAGTGAAACTTGGGAACTTGGGGAGGGGACGGGTCAGCTAATGTTGAGTTAGGTGCTAAGATAGAGGCGAATATAAATACAGAGGAGGATAAAACTTCGAGGCCATTTATAATTTTGGGCACAGCATCTTCATGATTTAGTTAGTGACTTCCAGAATTCTCGGGATCCAATTTGTTTCTTTTCAGCCTTGGTCTGTACTGATCGTGCGTAGATGCACTTGGCACCTTCTAGAATTTTCTTGCAGTGATTGCGGGCAGTTCTGAATGCAGTGAAGGCAGAACTACTTCGCTCCTTGCGATAGATACTGAAGTAGTGAATTTGGTGGGTTATGGCCAAAGCGCATTAGGAGTGAAATAGTGTTGGCTGTTTAGTTTTTGGTGGAATTGTTTTGTGGGTATAAAACTCTCCATTCCAGAAAGTATCCAATCAGTGACGAGAGCAGCAGTTTAGGATGCAGTATGCTGGAAGAAGTTTGGTAGGGGAGCTTCCATCATATAGAATCGAAAGCTATTTCAGTCTTAAATAATAGCTTCAAACTATTATTTTTTTAGTGGCAGTGTATTTTGTCTCAGAACTTCTGAGGCCTGACCTTTAAGGTCAGATGGTAGACTAAATAAGGATGTCGATTTTCATTGAGCTGAACGTGGGAGAGATAAAAAGTGATTTCGAAGAGTTAAGTTTTTACACGTCATACAGAGCAGACGTGGTTATTTTTTGTCTCGGGGAATGTGCACCCAAGTGGAGGTGATAGAGCGACCCCATTGGCTAGTTAAAATGTACACGTCGACGTTTTTAATAAAATAGATAAGTTTTCAATTCCCCTCTGTTAATGTCTCTTTCATCTCAGGACTCCCAAAAACTAGCGATCACTCAGCCAAGAGGAGAAAGAAAAGAGAGGAAGACAACTTTATTATGATCGCCTCAAGACCGTCAACTATGAGACCCCCAGAACGAGGGGGCTATGCACCATTTGGCTTATTTGACACAGTGGCCAAGACCTCCATATAATGCAGTAATGCCACTAAAACACAACAGGTTACATGGTGTGGGGGAATTAGGAACAGAAACAGTAATGATGAGCAGAAAGAGAAAAGAGTAATCAGGTGAACAGTAGATAGCGATTGACATTGCATTTAATATTTTGAGGATTAAAATTCCTTAGAAAGCATGGGGCCGTAAGGGAGTTTCACAAGCGAGAAGTACGAGAGAAGAAACTATTAGCATCAAGCCAGTTCAACCGTAATTTGATGAGATATTGACGCCAGTCTAGTGCAGTGCTTTAATAAAAGAAAACTCTAAGTACCATAGCGAAGAGCTCATTTGAACAATTACCATGAAAGTATTTATACAAAAGACATCGAGAGGCAAACTTACGGTAGTGAGAACGTAACTGGAGCAGAGCCGCCAGATCATGACCAATAATATTGCAAGGAGCTCAAGGTAAATAGCAGGGGCACCGGACCATATGTGGCAGCAATATTCGAAGCAAGGACGAATAGTAGACTTATAGATATGTAAGATAGATTTAGGAGAGAAGAATTGTCACGACTGTGAAACGACTTTCTTAGCAGCTAAACTAGCAATGGATTCACTATAATCTTTCCACTGTATATCAGTAGGGATCGTGTGCCCGAGAAGCGTTACAAATCTTTTTCCACTGTGTCATATATTTTCCCCAATATTGTCCTAATAGATAAAAGTATATATCGTTATCTAATTCATTCAAACGTTATTGTAAAAATTTATTTGAGTAGACGTTCCGTTTTAAAAACAGTGTTCATTTCGTCTACCGACCTCCGTATTCGTGAAAACTTAGTAAAGAAAGTGCTTATTTCTAACATGCGTCATTTAATAGCAGGAGAGAGCACCGCGGAGCTTCGACCGCTCGGCTACGGTATGCTACATAAAACTCTGATGACCGTTACTAACGCTTGAATTAAGGAAAGTGTTGGATTGAAATAGATATATTTATTACAGAACATAGAAATGAATTATATAAAAAAAATGAAACTCAATTGTACCTCATTTTTATGGCCATTTTGCTCCTAGGGATAAATTTGCTGGAGCTTGTCAACACTAACGCGTTTTATCGTTAACAAGCTTCAGGGAATTTATCCTGAGAAGCGAAATGGCCATAAAAATGGGGTACAATTGAGTTTTCATTTTTATGTAATTCATATATATATATATATATATATATATATATATGAATTACACAAAAATGAAACTTCATATATATATATATATATATATATATATATATATATATATATATATATATATATAACTTTAAACGTTATTATTAGTGGTTACCCATATTATACCCATATTTGAGTAAACTCTTTTTAAAACCGTACTTTATTCTCTAATCTGAAAAATGTGCCCTTTAGCAGGATTTGAAACTGTCGCTAGATTCAATGTGCTTAAATCGACACAATCACAAAGAGTATAGTGGTTAAGGTACGTTGCATCCTGCCTTTAAGCACTTTTTTTACGTTTAGATTCCCGAATATTCATAACTGGGTCTGAAACGTAAACAAACCAATTTCTTAGGAAATAATAGTCTTTTATTTATTAATCCGATACATTTTTATCAATTTAAACGTTATTTTTAATGGATACCCATATTTGAGTAGACGTTTATTTATTTATTTTTTTAAACAGTATTCTTATATTCGTCTACTGCCCTGAACATTCGAGAAGTCTTATTAAAAAAAAAATACGCCCACCGGTGGGATTCGAACCTGCATCCACCTTTGTAAGAGAAACCACCCTTAGATCCTCCGTGCTTCAACTGACTCGGCTATGTAGAGCGGCGTTGTTAAACATGTTTGTTAGGCTATTGATTGATGCATCTTGTCAAGGTGGCTACTGTATCTCTTAGAGTTGATTTTCCCTTGGGTGAAGTTTGCATATAACTCCAGTTCTGATCTCCTTCATCGACAATTTTATCATTCAAAGTTAGACATCGACAGTACTTGAACTATGTAGCCATCCCCTGCCGAACTAGTATCAGTATGCAGTTGTCAGAATATCAATGCTTTTCTTTGTCGATATATATATATATATTTTTTGCTTCACACTGGTAAAGTAAGCAATGAGTTCTTATTTGTTGTCTGGATATAAGGCCATTCATCTCGAATTTAACTTCTTTAGTTAGTCTATTTGGATACCAGATATTCTCCTAATGCCGAAGAGATTTTTAGTGTTTGCACGATGTTTCTAAATTTATCGCAGGTGTAACCTGGCGGCAGTATCGTGAGTAGAGAAGACTAAAAAGCAACAACCGATGTAAGTTACAGAAAATAGTTCAAATATTTATTCAGAATAAAAACATCATATAATTTGAAATATTTTTCAGATATTTTTTCTTTATCACTGTTGTTCTTAGCACGTCATCCCGACTAATATAATTCTTCACACTTTCTCATATATGTATATATTACTCATTTCACTCCAAGCAGGGTATTAAAGCCACGAAGACACAAGGACTGAGTATGAAAGAACAAGAAACATTATTAAAGGGGGAGAAACAATAAAAAGTGTAATCCGGAAGAAAGTAAATAAAGCGTGATATTGCATTTCAATTTTCGAAAATCGATATTGGCTGGAAATCACGGGCGTGGAATAGGATTCCTGAAGCGAGAAGTGCGAGAGAAGAAACTTTCAGCATAGAACTTACGGTTGATTCTAGCCAATCCAACTGTAAATTAATGAGACTTTGTTGTCAATCTAGTACGCGCTTAAATTAAAGTCTATGTACCATAGCGGAAAGTTTGAGCGAACAATTTCCATTAAATTATTGACAAAAAAAAGGAACAGGGAAGCTACATTACTGTTGTAGTAGGATCCACCTAATCTGCATAGTGGAGTACCGACCATATAAATATGGTTGGTACCGAGAAGAGAGGGGAACGAATCAAGAGATTCAACCAGAGACTCTGCCCGACTGCGACTCAGTCAACACATTCTCCAGGAACGGTCTTCCCAGGAATATACAAAAGACTATATGTAAATATTGTGTACACTTTCTTGTTTCAATACATTTTGGTCTAAGTACATTTTGTGTTGCATTATTATTCCATGTATTAGTCAAGTTTCAACAATTACGGAGGTGGAAAATGACTGAAGCCGAGATGCCAGGTCAGGGCCAATAATATTGCTATATTTATTTGGTATTTTATCAAGTATATATAAATATATAGCAGGAGCACTGGAGCATATGTGGCAGCAAAATTCAAAGCATGGACAAAAGACAGATTTATAAATGTGTAAGATGTAAAGAGGAAGTGGCAATTTGCACAGCTTTTGTCAAGAACAACATTCCCCCATGTTCGACAATCACCGTATTCCCCAGATCTAACCCCTTCCGACTTTTTCCTCTTCAAAAATCAGATCCCATTTGGAAGCAACAATATATCAAGACGTCGAGGAAATCAAAGAGAATGCGACGAGGCAGCTGTTCGCTATCCTCAAAATAAAAAAAGTTTTAAGATTGCTTCCATCAGTGGAGACGATGCTGGATAAAGTGCATGGATACAGAAGGGGGATTACTTCGAACGAGATTAAATTGTCGAATTATTATGTGTTGCGGTTTTCGTCTTATATAACATCAGTCCCGATACTTTTTGATCAGACCTCGTATACACTTGGACGGAACTTTTAACTAGATATAAGATTCATATGAATCCTTAAAGCTTTGTAACAAATTATGGATCTCGAAATGACTGTATTTGTTGCTACAAGGGATACAAAATTTAAACTGTCCCTGCTGATTTATGCCAAGAGATTTCACAAAAGCAAAAAAGGCAATGTACGAAAGGGTTACCGACAAATATAAGTGTTGAGTCTTGACTCATTGTTGAATCTCGACTAATGCATGGAATAATAATGCAACACAAAATGTACTTAGAACAAGAATGTATTATAACAAGAAAATGTACACAATATTTACATATAGTATTTCTGTATATTTCTGGGAAGACCGTTCCTGGAGAATGTGTTGACTAAGTCGCAGTCGGGCAGAGTCTCTAGCTGGATCTCTGTATTCGCTCCCATGTCTTCCGGTACCAACCATTATTTATATAGTCGGTAGTCACCTATGCAGATTAGGTGGATCCTACCACAACAATAAGAATGATAGGTGTCCATGAAGCAAGCTTGTGCCAAATGAGTTTTATATTGTGAGCAAGCCAACCATTAAGACAAGATGTCTCACTCACAGTATGGTACATTTAAACATTGACCCATTTGTGCGTTCGCTGTTCATCTTAGACAAAAATAGAATCATCTACTCGCCGACTTACATTTAAAGTTGTTAGGAAACTTTTCTCTCTCTTTTGCACCCTATTTTGTTATCTTTTTTCTCCCCTCTCTTTATTTCGGATTACGGCCGTATCACAGTGAAACACCGGTTCCCATAGAATCACGGAAATTAAAAAAACTTTGAGGCTGGTCTGTACGGTGATGGGTTGCCGCTTGGGAATAGCATATGCTGTAAGCTTGGATGTGCGGGTGGTGTAATGGATAACGCCTCGGAATTTGAAAATCGGAGAACCTAGTTCCAATTCCAGTCGGGGGCGCTATATTACCTTACGAGCAAATTGGGAGAAGTATGAATTTACCACTACTCGTTCCCCCACGAGTTCTGGGTTAATTTGTAGGATTTGTATCAGTAAATCATTATTATCTCGCCTCAACCCCCTCAAAAAAATTACAATATAAAAATATTTTCGGACTTTAAATAACCTACAAAAGGTTGATAAGTCGTAAAAAACAAATCAATCAATCTTTTTTTCTTTTTACACTGATAGAAAATGGAATTGGAACAACCTGTATCCGTATATACTCATGTAACGCGCCATCTCGTGTATCGTGCGACCCCCAAATTTTCACTTAAAATTAGCTTCAAAATGAGGTCTTTGAATGTCCTCTGATATGCGAGTATATACGGCATATGTTTCATTTTATCCAAATTTAAACATAGAGATAAATTAGTTGGTTTACAGTAAATTAACGGATATGCCGATGAATTTGTGTACAGGTTCCAAATTAATGAGTGTAAGTAGCTAACAAAATTATATTGTGGCAATGTTCCTCCAACCTCTATGTCTGTGGGTGTGTTTCATGTAGACTCCCCACAACGTGCAGGTGGCCTAATTATTGCGTTTAGCATGAAACAGTCTGTCGCCTCTGAGTGTTGACTTCAGTATTCACTTTTATATTTACATACGCTCTATCTCTGATATTGAGCACTTTATCCCATAAATATAGCCTACTTTAAAACTATATTTCTTCATATATATATATATATATATATATATATACATAAATACTGAGCAGCGTTTCATATTTGAACCCGATGTTTAGACCATCTGAAGACTGGCCTGAAGATTGCGTTCCAGCAGGAAACAGAATATTGCCACTATCCGTATAGTATGTTAAATTCCTCTCTATATTTTTCAAATGTCTCCTTTCTTTAAAGAAATGTTACTTTTTCAAGCCAACATGCATGACAATAAAAATTAAAACTTTTAACTGAAGACCTTTAAATATTTATCGGGGTATCAATAGAAGGCAGAAAATATGTGGTTTATTGGCAGTAAGATCCATCTTCTGCTTTTCCAGCAACATTCACCTGTGACATCGTAGATGAAGATAATAACTTAGGAGATATTACTCTTAAATTGTCTTTGAGACACACACACACACACATATATATATATATATATAAAATCCACAGACAGACTGTTTCGCAGCTCGTCAGTGTGGCTAGACGTCCGGTTGCCTCTAGCTAGGATCGAAACCCGACTGAATTGGCGTCAGTCGGAACTTCTACCACTAAGCCGTCAGCTGACGGCAGGTTTGAAGGTGAATTTTAGCGTGTTTATTTTTAGATTTAGATAAACACACAGTGACTGACAGTGACTCAATTCTGCCGAAGAGTCGTGCAATATTAGCTTAAATAGTCACTGTTTACAAACTCACACCTCAAACCAAAGAGCTCAACCGAAATTAATTTTTCAGGAGCCAATATTTTTGTCATCCACAGACATACTGATATATATATATATATATATATATATATATATATATATATATATATATATATATATATATATATATATATATATATATATAAGTTATATATATATATATATATATATATATATATATATAAGTTATATATATATATATATATATATATATATATATATATAAGTTATATATATATATATATATATATATATATATATATATATATATATATGGTTTTAAAAATGAATATTTTTACTTTATTGAAAAATAAATGACTTTACGTTTTACTTTATTAAAAATAATTAAAAATATTCATAAATTAGTATTTTAATCCTTAATAAATTACTTTTTTTCGGTTATAAAAAAATTATTTTCTTTATGGTGCTGAGTTGTCTCGGTCCTGAGTTGTCTCAGTCCTGAGTTGTGCCGGCGCTCTGTCGGCGGTGCTGAGGTGGCGGTGTTACGTTGTCCATTGCCGTATAGTTTCGACTAACTCCGACCGCGAAAATGGCAAGTTTAAATTTTGAGGACAGCTAATTGAGTAATTAACAAGCATTGTACCTTTTTGTTTGTATTTTTTCCTTATTTTTTTTCTTTTGCTATTAATTTAAAGTTTTTACCTTCACCCCAGCCTCCTCAATTTAATCTACTTATTGCAATTGCAATGAAGTTGTACTTTATAAGTTTGGAGTAATTTAAGAAATAATTGTCCACACCTAAGTACCTTCTTAATGGTTACATTGGTACTAAACGAATCAGTTAAAGAGTCTTCTGAGTGCCTACCTTGAAATAAATGTCTTTAAACCTGATGTGATCGTCCGATTTTTTAATTGGTAGGAGACATCAGAAGTTATACTAAGTTCAAACTTAATATGACATATTTTTCTTAGTTTATGCATATATATATATATATATATATATATATATATATATTATATTATATTATATATATATATATATATATATATATATATATATATATATATACATATATATATATATATATATAAATATAAAAGTGGACATGGAAGTCAGCACTTAGAGGCGACAGTCTGTTTCATGCTAGTGCAATTGTCGCCTGACGATTGCACTAGCATGAAACAGACTGTCGCCTCTAAGTGCTGACTTCCATGTCCACTTTTATATTTACACACGCTCTATCTCTGATATTGAGCACTTTACCCCATAAATATAGCACACTTTAAGACTATATTTCTGCATATATATATATATATATATATGTATATATATATATATATATATATATATATATATATATATATATTATATTATACATATATGTGCATAATATTAAGTTATATATATATATATATTTTTTGTCATCCACAGACAGACTGTTTCGCTGTTTCACAGCTCATCAGTGTGGCTAGACGTCCGGTTGCCTCTAGCTAGGATCGAAACCCGACTGAATTTGCGTTAGTCGGAACTTCTACCAGAAGCCGTCGGCGAACGGCAGGGATGAAGGTGAATTTTAGCGTGTTTACTTTTAGATTTAGATAAACACACAGTGACTGACAGTGACGCAATTCCGCCGAAGAGTCGTGCAATATTAGCTTAAATAGTCACTGTTTACAAACTCACACCTCAAACCAAAGAGCTCAACTTAAATTAATTTTTCAGGAGCCAATATTTTTTTTAATTTTTCAGGAGCCAATATATATATATATATATATATATATAGATAGATATATAGATATATATATAAGCTCTATGCCGAAGAGAAGAGTCTCATCTGGGGAGGTATACAAACCCGACCTCAGAAAAGCGGGCTCTACGGGGAAGTTTGGGCCGAGGCTACGGGCTCTGATCGCCACATAAAAATCGGCCTTGTGCCACATCCTGCCTTGTGGAGAGGTTGGTAAATACCGGCTTCTTTGTGGCTGAATGGTTATGTTGAATCTTGACTAATGCATGGAATAATAATGCAAAGACAAAATGTACTTAGAATAAAATGTATTGAAACAAGAAAGTGTACACAATATTTACATATAGTCTTTTGTATGTTTCTGGGAAGACCGTTCCTGGAGAATGTGTTGACTAAGTCGCAGTCGGGCAGAGTCTCTAGTTGGATCTCTGGATTCGCCTCCCTGTCTTCCGGTACCAACAATATTTATATCGTCGGTGCTCCGCTATGCAAATTAGGTGGATCCTACCACAACAGGTTAACAGAAGCTCAGATCAAATGATGGGTCCCTTTGGGGTTACAGGTTCGATTCCTGACGGAGAAGCACATATTTTCTACAAAAAATATCGAACATTCAGGCTAGTAAATGTAATTAATACTGTTTATTAAAAAACGGATCATTTTCTTAAATAAATTGTATCTATTAAAAATAATGTATAAACATAAAATATATTATACATGTATACACACACACACATACACACATATACATATATATATGTGTGTGTGTGTGTGTGTGTATGTGTGTGTGTGTGTGTGTATTTGTGTGGATTCAGTTTGTTTCGATAAACTATGGATCTGCGCCCAAAGAGTTATGCTTCAGATGCTGATGGCGATTCTGAATCTGTTATGGCTGTACAGACCCACACGGGATTGTCATTCTCGATAGCAACGAATGCATGTAAAGGGGTTCTCCCCCAATGTCGTCGTACTGTTTTCTTTCCGTCGAGCATGCTTCTCCCAGACGGGAAGTTATCGTTTCTTCTCTACTCGCTCCTGCCCTCGGTGTTAATCGTGTCTCCAGCATAAACGATCGTTGGCGATGTCTTCCCACCTCTCAGTGTCCTTGCAGCGAAGATGAGGTCGCGCTCGTCTCCCACCCCTTACCGTTGGCTAGTTCCACGTACAGAAGAACCTTCGGAATCCTCCCACCTGCTATATGGAACCGGCGCTGGGTAACTGGGAACGGGTGAGAATTCTGGAATTGGTGACCCTCTAGGTCCAATTGATGTCGAGAATGCGTCTCAGACAGCGAAGATGAAAGGCGCTGAGACGTATGTCCTGTCTGATATAATGGCTCCAAATCTCGCTGCGGTATATATATATTTAGTTATGGACCTGTAATAATTCTGTTAAAATTAATGTCTATATTCTCTACTTGCTTAGTACCTGTATCCAATGAATTCTCTATTAAATTGGTTTTCTGACAATTTTAATGACTATCGACCTTGCAAAATGTTTATTCCCCTCCCCACTGCAGGCATTGAATTGTACACATGGGGACTAGTTAGAATTTTCATAGAGGCAATAGGGTATTATGGTGGATGTTGTAAGAAAGGTAAGTAAGAATGCATTGTTTTGGTGTTAGGAATATTTGTTTGTATGTTTGGGTCAGTGTTTGTCGCTAGCTAAGTTTAAATTGAAGACAGAAGAAGACCGTACTTTTCCCCATTCCCCATCTTGGCCTTGTGCCACATTTTCTGTATTAATACGGAAATAAATATCGCTCTTCCCTATAGTACCTATACTTTCTGAATTTAAGCGTAGCACTAGATTGGTAAGTAAGTCTCATCGATTTATAGTTTAGTTGGCTTGATGTGACCGTAAGTTCTATGTTGACAGTTTCTTTTCTGGCACTTCTTGCTTGTAGAACTCTCTTCCGGCTCCATACTTTCCGGCCAAGTTTGATCATCAAAAATTTAAATGTAATGTCAATCATTATTTAATGTCTTCCTGATTACTCTTCTATCGTTCTCGCTCCTTAGAAATGTTTCTGTTTTCTAATTCTTCCACACTCAGTAACCCCTTGTGTCTTAGTGGCTTTACTGCCTTGCTTGGAGTGAATTCGATTTAAAAAATGTATATTTTGTTTTATAATTTAAAAATATATCCTTGATATAACGTACGCTGCATAATTTCACGTATATCACTTTACTATTATTATCATTATATCTTTATTTTACTATATATACATATGTATGAATATATATTTAAAGGTGTATGTATATATTAGTATGTGTGTGTATCCGTGTGTGCGTGTATGTCTGTGTGAATGACTCTTCTTATAAACGCTCAAATGATAGCCTTTTCTATATTATGTGAGGGAATTTAGATAAATGCTGAATGTGATAACACTCTCCTTTGTTTGCCGTTTTTTATACATACGATATTTTAATTACATGTCGGCACTTGTACACTAACTGTCTGTAAGTGCGCAGTTATGTGTTATAAATGCTCGCCTGGTAGACGCCTCATGAGTATTTCAGGAAGTCTCAATGGAGCGAGAATTCTCGATGTGTCGAATCCCTAAATACACCTGCTCGAGTAATGAGGCGGTCTCGTATCTAGCTCATCTAGGACAGACGTTCTGCTGGTTTGAATTATCAGAGGGCACACGTTAGTTAAAACTGAGATCAGGATTATCAAATCTATCCGCCATTTTTTTTTCAGAATCTATGATTGCCGACTGGAGAGGTAGCCAAAGGTGTGACCTTCCAATTACAGACATCAGAATCAAGAAAGAACATATATAGATATGTGTTTGGTGCAATAGCAGACGGCAGAATCTGTGACACAGAGATGCGAAGGCGCATTAGAATAACGAATGAAGTCTTCCAAAAATTAAAGGAAGTGTGAAGACAGAGGTATATTTCGTTAAAACTGCTATGTCATAACTATCTTCCTGTATAGCAACGAGTACTTGATAATCTCCGTAGAGATGAAGAGGTGACTCGAAGTGAGATTTGGAATTTCTGAGACAAATTATAAGAAAAGCTTAATACTTACAGGGCGTTCGGGTGGAAGGAGGTGTGGAGAGAAACGGCGAGCAACTCACCTGAATTGCAGAGCAGGGATCGTAAGGCGTCAAACGTTAGTTAGAGTTACAGGCGGCAGAAAGTTGTGGATATCCATAATCGCTTACATCTTGAAGAGATACTCCAAAAAAATGTTGATGACGATGATGTTAGCCTGGGTGAAATATCAGATGCATTCCGAATAACTAAGTTATTGATTCTCATCGATAGCCTAATGATCGCCTCATGCAGTGATACCAAAAGTGGGCGATACCGCCCCCACATCATGGGGACAGTGAAAAGATCCTGAACCATAACATACACCACACAGACACATTGTACCTGAAGTGTATCATGCCTTCCCTTTAATGTGTATCACATGTATATAACACTTAATGTGGGTAATACTAAGATATTCATGTGCCATACAATACCATCACAAAGAAAATCTAATTAAAGGTAGACTATACATTGTTGGGGGGACATTAGGGTTGTGTCTATACATTTAGGGACGCGTTAGGGTTTTGATTTGGTACGCAAGGAGGCGACAACCCAAAAACTGTTTGGGAACTACTGGACTAAGGTATGAAACTGTTCAGTGTTGATTTCGATGCCCACACGTTTTATATCTACATATGAGCTGTTAGCACACTTCCCTCGGTTTTTATAAAAAAATCCCTGTCCCTTGAAGAAATAGGCGATCATGGCTCTCCTCAACCTCCTTTTCTTTACTGTCTCTGAATTTATTTATTCTGTGTTTATTTCTCTTTACCTATTTGATGTCATAAAATATTTAACGACACTAACTCGGGCCTTTCTAATTATTAAAAAAAAATGATTTAACAAAAGAAAAAAGAATTTCAGGAGGAGCTTTTCAAAATCACACTTAAAAATGAAAATAAATAAATTTAAGAAAAATTAATTGTAGACTTTTCCGTGTCAAAACTGAAATAAAATAATGTTTCTTTAAATCACCAACTGCACAAAAAAATACTTTTTGAGTTTTATTGAATTATTTTTATAAGGTTTCAAGACAAATTTTCAAGATGTTTATAGATGATGCAAAAACAGTGGCTGAAATAATATTTTCAGGGATTTCTCTTTAGAAAATTATAAAATGTATTTTTAATCAACCGGCAATTTTAAAACTATTCACGAATGTATTGAAATTGGACGTGGTATAACTAACCTAAAAATATTAACTCAAGGTTTTTTTATAAAATGAACAATCATTCGTTAATGGAGAAGTGGTGAAACTATCGTTTAAATCTGATAATTTTCTGACTTTTGGTAAATTTTGAACAAAAGAGTAGGTAGTGTCTGTTTTTTTATTCTTTCATTTCGAACAAACCCAAAAAACTCTTGTACCTAGTCAACAGGAATCGACAAGCAAGCCACCTCGAAACTGCTATCGACATTTAAATAATTATTTAAGAAATATTATCGAAATAAGTGTTTATCTTTAATCATAGCATTTCAAGCTGTAGTGATCGTTAAATGTGAGTAATCAATTTAGTGGTAGATCCGGGTCTATATCGAAAGGAACATTAAACCGAATACTGATTGTAATGACAAAAGTACGCAGGTGTAGGCTTTATTTAGCTGAGAATACAAGGTTCGGGTATAGTGTCCTTTTATAGTCCCAATAAACAAAAATAGCTCTCTCAATAGGAGAGTAACAAAACAAAGGGAGACCATTCTTGAGTATTCATAACACTGATTTAGAGAAATTTGATTTCCGCTTTGATGGCTCAAACAAAGGATATTTTTTTTTTATATATTTTCACATTTTTATTGGATAAAATAACGACGACAGAACTTCATCTTTGAAGTCTGTTTTGATCCACATTTTAACTTTTCTTGCACTGGTCACCTATGGAGCACTCTTCCAGCTTCTTACTTTCCTGTCTAATTCTTTCTTTATCTGTCGTGTCCCATCAGAAAGAGATCGACCATGGCTCTCCACAACTTCCTGTCCATTGTAATATGGGATAAAAATTAATAAATTTTGTCTTTCTGTTATATATCCTAAACCCTGTTCCGTCATCCATTTACTTAAACTCACTAAGTATGTTATGCGTTCGTTCCTCTGCTTCCTTTCCTTCAATCTGTCCTGTGAGTAGCAGATTTTCCAAGCTCTCTTTCCTCATTATGTGCCTTACAAACCTCAACTGTTTCTTCCTGTTGTTAAGTGTAACTTTACATTTTGTTTCCATTTTCTCTAAAACCTCGCCGCTACTCACATGTTCTATTCATGATATCCCCAGCATTTTTCCGTACAACCACGTTTCCTATGCTTCAAGTTTCTTCTTCATCTTTGAGGAGATTGTTGAGCACTCACTGCCATACAGTTGACTATGATAAGTTTTTAGTCACCCTTAATTACAGCAATTTTGGCTTGTGTAATAATAATCTTTTTTTGCAGACAATACCGTGTAAGTATCAAGCTACTCTCATCAATGAATGATAGTTGACTTATACTTTGCAATGAAAGTTCGCGGAAGTAAGGAAATTGGTGAATTTCAACGAGGGTAAATAATAGGATGGCATCTGAGTAGCCAGTCAAATAGAGAAATTGTTAGGTTTTTCCAGGTTAATCATCAAAGGGTTAACAATATTGTCAAGAAATTTAATGAAGAAGGCCATTGTCGTGTGGAACAAAGTTCAGGAAGACCAAGCATCGTGTCTGAGCAAACGGAAAGGGCGCTGAAGAGGGAAGTCATCAGCTCTGTGAAAGAGCTAGTCTATCAAAGAAGAGTTGCAAGAAAGAAGACGTTGATTTCAGGGGTTAACAGGAACAGGAGTATGGACTGGGCGAGAGAATTCGAGAGCAAAGATTATGAATTTTGGCAGTCAGTAATTTGGAGAGATGAAAGTAAATTCTGCCAATATTCGAATTCGAGACAGGTTTATGTTTGAGGAAATCAGAATGAGACTTGGAAGAATTAATGTCTGCAGGCGAACGTGAAACACGAAGGGATTGGAGTAATGGTGTGGGGCGCTGTCTGCTTTGGGGGGAAATCCGAGCTGATTCTTGTTGACGAGCGGATGAATTGTCCAAATATACTGTCAAATATTAGAGAAAGGAATACTCCCCGATATTTGAAACCAATTTGATTGACATGAATGCCTACCCTTTTCAAGATAATGGAGCGCCATGTCATGCGAGCAATGTAGCAAATTCCTCACATGAATCCATTAGAACACATTTGGGAGCACCTTCACACAAAACTTCGAGAGCGTGCAACCAAAATCACGTCAGTGGCAACCCTTAAAGAAACATTGCTAAAGGAGTGATAAAATATGGATCAGACGATTATTGATAACTTGATCAAATCCATGATAAATCGTATACAAGCACTGAAACTAGCAAATGGAGGACCTACACTATACTAGTTCCAAATACTGTTTATTTATGTTGAGTAGGGATTACGTAATTAAATTTAAAAATTGGATCTAATTTCTTTCTCCTGTCTAAAAACTAAGGCCACTGTAAAGGAGGACAGGTATCACGTAGCAGTTTAGCAATCTTTTCCTTGATTCTATCGAAATTTTGTTTTTCTTAATACTCTGCTTAGCTTTTGGAACACATCTTTGGCTATCCCAATACGTTTTCGGATATAGCAGTTTAGCAATCTTTTCCTTGATTCTATCGAAATTTTGTTTTTCTTAATACTCTGCTTAGCTTTTGGAACACATCTTTGGCTATCCCAATACGTTTTCGGATGTAGCAGTTTAGCAATCTTTTCCTTGATTCTATCGAAATTTTGTTTTTCTTAATACTCTACTTAGCTTTTGGAACACATCTTTGGCTATCCCAATACGTTTTCGGATATAGCAGTTTAGCAAACTTTTCCTTGAATCTAACGAAATTTTGTTTTACTTAATACTCTGCTTAGCTTTTGGAACACATCTTTGGCTATCCCAATACGTTTTCGGATATAGCAGTTTAGGAATCTTTTCCTTGATTCTATCGAAATTTTGTTTTTCTTAATACTCTGCTTAGCTTTTGGAACACATCTTTGGCTATCCCAATACGTTTTCGGATGTAGCAGTTTAGCAATCTTTTCCTTGATTCTATCGAAATTTTGTTTTTCTTAATACTCTGCTTAGCTTTTGGAACACATCTTTGGCTATCCCAATACGTTTTCGGATGTAGCAGTTTAGCAATCTTTTCCTTGATTCTATCGAAATTTTGTTTTTCTTAATACTCTACTTAGCTTTTGGAACACATCTTTGGCTATCCCAATACGTTTTCGGATATAGCAGTTTAGCAATCTTTTCCTTGATTCTATCGAAATTTTGTTTTTCTTAATACTCTGCTTAGCTTTTGGAACACATCTTTGGCTATCCCAATACGTTTTCGGATATAGCAGTTTAGCAATCTTTTCCTTGATTCTATCGAAATTTTGTTTTTCTTAATACTCTGCTTAGCTTTTGGAACACATCTTTGGCTATCCCAATACGTTTTCGGATGTAGCAGTTTAGCAATCTTTTCCTTGATTCTATCGAAATTTTGTTTTTCTTAATACTCTGCTTAGCTTTTGGAACACATCTTTGGCTATCCCAATACGTTTTCGGATGTAGCAGTTTAGCAATCTTTTCCTTGATTCTATCGAAATTTTGTTTTTCTTAATACTCTACTTAGCTTTTGGAACACATCTTTGGCTATCCCAATACGTTTTCGGATATAGCAGTTTAGCAATCTTTTCCTTGATTCTATCGAAATTTTGTTTTTCTTAATACTCTGCTTAGCTTTTGGAACACATCTTTGGCTATCCCAATACGTTTTTGGATTTCAATATCATATTTTTCTATCTACGAAAATTTTAATAAAACGTCAATCATCATCTTCTGGCCCTTGAATCTTGTTCTTTTTTGTCCTTTCGACTCACGAACGTCATCTCGGCTTCATTCACTGTATTGTCTTTTATCTTCACTAAGACCTATTCGTGTTAGTGGCGTTATCGTTTAGCTTGAAGTGGAATGATTAAAAACATACCAAGAATTTTTGGATTAAATGTATTTTCCATTTGCCTGATTTGTTTACAGTTTTATAAAAATCTGTGCCAGAAACCACGGGAGGACTGTCTAATTACATTTCCATGATCTGGCAACTTTGAGTGATTATCTTACGATCGCTTTTGATAGCAGGGTGGGGTGGGGATTTTAATTAATTTAACTAAATCGCCAAATTTGCAGTATCCAGTCACTCAGCAAAGTCTACTTAATGTAGTAGTTCTCAAAACTTTCTGAGGTTGCGTTTGCTTCCCTTTCAGGCCACATCACTGGCGCCCCGCTCTCCGAACAGACTTCTTTTCTTGTTAATACGTAATAACATTATTGCAAGCGCAAAACAACAAACTAATTTAATACTCTAAACATACATATGTATTTCGCAAAACAAAAACAAACAATTTAACCAAGTAAGCCAATGAATTCAGCTAGTTTAGCAAAAGGATAAATTTACAGTTTTAATGGGATGGATGTACTTGGTGCAAAGATATCAGTTTCTCCACATCAGGCTGTAAGGCACCTAGTAGACATTTTCGATCGCCTTCACGGACATCCCGGTGTACTAAATATAATTTTAACTATATATTTTTTATATTTCTTGCTTCCAATGGCCCCTGCCGATTCATTTTCTAACTACATCTCTGGCGATTTAAAGATCCAGGAGGCGGTTAGAAAACAGGGCGAGAGAAGCAAGAATATATATATATATATATATATATATATATATATATATATATATATATATATATATATATATATATATATATATATATATATATGGGGAGAGAGAGAGAGAGAGAGAGCGATAGATAAATTGTCGTTTAAATTACGCAGAAATGAAAATAACACTGGCATCTCATTTTTACAGATATATTTACCAAAATTACACAAAAATATCTTGAAATAATAAAGAGTAAATTCATTCAATAAAATCGACATTGACTTCGGAATCTTCTGCATATCTCCTTGTTTAAGTCGGTGAATGCTGTCATAATGTTTGCCTTCAGTTCATCTTTCATGTTACAAGGAGTTTTGTTGGTCTCTCGCTCAACTGCGCCCCGCTCATAATAAACAAGTGGGTTGCAGTCAGGGGAGATTGGTGGTGAGATGTAAGGAGTAATGTGAACGAAAGAAATTCTCCTGCTTGTGTGGCATGGTGCAGAGACCTGTTGCCAGACATAGGGTTTTCAAACAGTCACCCTTTTGACCCAGGGCAGCACATAAAAAGAAATTAACAATACTTCACGACAAAATCCATTTGAAAATGGCTAAAAAAACTGGCTGAAAGCGCCTGGAACAATGGAGACTATTTTGACACTCACTTGTTCCCACCAATCGAAAATATGTAAGAATATTAGAAAAACTAAATAAAAAATAATCAAATTTTCCTTGTCTGCCATATTCAATGAAAGATGTTTGAAAGAAAGGTTACTGCCAATATATATATATATATATATATATATATATATATATATATATATATATACTGTCATCCACAGACAGACTGTTTCGCTGTATCACAGCTCATCATTGTGGCTAGACGTCCGGTTGCCTCTGGCTAGAATCGAAAACCGGCTGAATTCGCTGGGGAAAAGAGGTGTAATCATACCAAGAAATTAAAATGTGGTTATAAAGTGGGGAATCATTCTATATTAAAATAATTATGCAAACTGATCCCTCAATTTGTGACCACTGTATTTTTCTTACATTTATATTCCAGCGTATGTAAATAAATTTAAAATACATGCCTGTGTAGCTAATCAGTATTTGATTAATTGATTGACTAGTTTTATAGGCTTCTCAACACTTTGCCTGTTATTTGAAGCCAATATTTGTAGATTGTAACAATTTTTATTTTAGATAATAATGATTTATTGATACAAATCTTAATCTTAGACCAGTAATTAAACAATATCAGCGAGTGAAGAGGTGGATTCATACCTTTCACAAGGGTATTTGTGTATAAGTGAATATAACGAACCCGACTGGAACTGGAACGCGGCTCTCCGATTGCGAGCTATCACCCACTACACTACCCGCACATCCTAACTTACAACACCTGATATTCACAAGCGGTCACCCACCTAGGAACTGACCAGGCCCAAGGTTGCTTAATTTCTGTGATCGTACGCGAACCTGTTGTTTCAACATGATGTTGCCGTAAACGATATTAGAGGAGCATTCAAAAAGTTCGTAAAGAAAAGCGTATCAAAAGAAAATATTTTCGCATTTGTTGGAAGGAAAACAAAATTGGACTTACGTCCTGTAACCTGTAATAACCAGAAGTATTTCGATGTAAAAGATTGAATATTGCGTCTGTTCAAAAAGAACCCTCTGAAAGGAACAAGAATCTTGCTAACATTGAAGCAAGATCTAAAATCAAATTAATTATAAATTTTGGTTAGAAGATAAATGAAGTTTTTGGCACTTTGAGAATAGATTATGGAAACAATTCTCCGAAAAATCAGCAATTTACAATTATGCATCTCGTTTCAAAGAATAATGAGACTGAATTGTCGAACGTATCGTCCGACGTGCGCAGACAGAATGTCGAAGGGCAAAGTGTCGAAAGACAATATGAGAAATGGACAAAATTTCGAACAAAGTGTCGGACGGACTACATATCGAACAAAGAAAAATGTCAAATGAATAAAGTGGCGAATAAACTGAATTATGAGGTAGGTACGTATTTACAGTCCTTAATGAATACAAACATATATATATATATATATATATATATATATATATATATATATATATATATATATATATTCTTTTTAAAAAATATGATTCCATCGCGGCACAGAAATTTCTGTTTCAAATCTGAAACTAAAGTTGTAAATTTAATAATTAAAATTAAACTTAAAATCCAGAGTTGCTTTCCATTGTCAAGCGATGTTAGGAATAACTTTCTAAGGAATATTCCTTAATTTATAAGCGCAGACTATCTTTAAATTATGAGTTATTAAGGTTAAGGAAAATTCAATTTAGAGGTGGTTGAGTTTTAACTTTCCTAGAGAACTCATATATATATATATATATATATATATATATATATATATATATATATATATATATATATATATATATATATATATATGAGAAGACTCTCAATTCAATTTAGTCAAAAATAAAGCATAACCCAGCACAAATCGGACCGCTAAACGATGATTATAGAGGCTTAATCACTTTAATTCTATTATTTGTTAGATGCCAAAGCTAAGCAATAAAATGTTTATAATAGCTTAATTGATTATTGGAAACGAGGTTTTAAATCATGACGATAGGTTCGTTTGACTTTGTTCAACATTTTGTTCATTTAAAACTTTGTCTTTTCGACATTATTATGTCCATTCGTCATTTAGTCAGTTCGACTCTTTTTTCCCCGTTTAGCACTTTGTCCGTTCGACACTTTGTTCGTACGACATTTAGTCCGTTCGACACTTCGTTTGTTCGATATTTTGTCCATACGTCATTTTGTCTTTCGACACTCTGACTTCCTACCGCCAACAATCAACATCAGTTTGTGTGAAAAAAAATCGATGTTGTTCGAGATTTAATTTAGGTCCACTGATGATTATTTGCAGAAATAATAATAGTTAATTACTGAGGCATTGCAGATATTGCAACTTAAACGATTTTATTTCAAAAATTAAAGTCGAGCAAACAGCAAACATAAGGAAAGCGCCCAATGCAAGTTTTAAGTAAACGAGATGTAAGTCCTGGAAGTCATTCTTCGACGAACTATAATTAGAGATGAAAGCTAGCTTAACCTGTATGATCCTGAATTCGATGCCCACTCAAAGTAATGTCTACCCTGAAGTGGAATGGGACCAGTCAAAGCAAAAGTAAACCAGTCAAGAATAGAGTTTTCGGCGACAGTTTTCTGAGTGCATTTTAACATCTGGTTATTACGAAATAGCTTTGAGAAAATTAACTAAAGATAAGCTAAAAAACATTTTTAAAAAGAACCGTAGAAGGTTTAATCAGAGAATCCCTTTCCACCAATGCATTACTCCCCGCACTGCCCATTCTTATCATCAAACCATTTTTTGATGAAAGAAATGGGTAGTGGGAAGAGAATTTACGAGAATTCCGGTGGGAAATATAACTTGAAGAGAAAATAATGTCCTAATCAAGATGTTAATTCTCCATATTACATCAAACAAAAGATTAGAAAGTCAACCCTCATCGATAGTGAAAGGGCTATAACAGCTACTGGACTTGAGAAACCTATTTTCCTGAAAAGTTGTTTTACAAAAACAGCAGTATAATCAATGAATATCTAATGTTTCCTTATAAGGAAACGGCTAATATTACCATTACCATTACAGTCCTGTTTAAGCAAATCTAATTTTACTATATTTTCTAACTTTAAAGCATATTTGAAATGTACCTATCTTGAGACCATTAATGACCATAGAAATGACTGATTTCAAATCGTTAATTTCTCAGTTTTTCTTGTAAAAATCGATGGTATCATAGCTTCCAGAAATACTTGATGTTGATAGAAGCTTATGTGGAAATTTAAACCTTATACTTAAAAAAAGTTTACGCTTCATTCCATTTTCCACGAATATTTTGAATAATTCTCGGGTATTTTATTTCTTTTTTTTTTCTTTTTACAAATATTCATCCACGCAAGCCCAAGATCCACTCGAGTTTCAGGGTTACTCTGTAGTATTGTAAAAGCCTCGGAGATTTTAGAAGTATAGAGTAGAAGTAGACTTTGAAAGGAACCGGAAACCCAATCCTAAACAAGAAAAATGGTATAAACCTCTACTCTACTGTCCAAAATACCGGGGAGGAGTGTGAAGCAAATCTATCTACTCGTATTGGGAGAGGAAAAAATAATTTGTGAATAAAATTCTGGTGTTCAGGCGGAGACGTTTGAAGTTTAGATTTGGAAAAAGATTTTAGAAGGAACCGGAAACACAATCCAAAGCAGGAAAAAAAATCAGTATAATAAATTGCAGAGTCTAGACATTGCATTGAAGAAAACCGGGATAAAATATTGATGGGCAAATAGAATAAGATGAATTTAGAAGAATGAGAGGGTGTGAGGTTCCATGTGTACGAATCGGGGTAGGATAGGTGTCGTTAAAGGAAGGATTAGCTCAGAATACATGTTTTAAGTAGAGTTAGTTAGGGAACTGTCAGCGTGATATTAGCTATTAAGTTTTAATTTACGTTAAAATATCCTCTATCTAAATAGCAATTAATCAATTAAGTTATATAACGTATCATCGAACATTTTCTCGATTGGAATAAATACAAGATCAATCAAGGCCTGAGGCTATATAAAACGGACTCTTCAGGAGTAGTCTGGGCCTTTACAGCCATCTCCGCCACCAGAGAGGAGAAAGGGAATAAGGAGAGCGAATGACGGTCCCTATGCTCGGGTGCGAGCGGGTGACGATGACAGAACGGAAGTAAATATTTAACCAATTAACCATGTCATAAATGCTTGTCAATAGCAGCTGAGCTAGAGAATTTGTAATGACTGATAAGTGCTATCATCCGATGTACTGACGAGTGAATTTTATTTGCTTTATCGTGCAGTATTTTTAATTCACTTGACGCGTATTGATGTAGGGAATGAATATAAAGTTAATTATTGAACAAAAACAACTTTCTTTTATCAAAGCAGAAAGAAAGACGATATCAAATATTTCAAAGGTAAATCATCTCAAATCTCTGACCTAAATTGAGATCCATCGACCGTAAAATGAAGAGACGAAGAAAAATCACACGTATAGTTGAATTTATTCTATCGGTATTATAACATGAATTCGGGAAGATTTCATATTTTTACCGATTTTAAAAGATCGCATTATGTATGGTAGTCAACCTGGCGTGATTTTGCAATAGACAGATCAATTTATAAGACCTTTTTTTTATGATACTTACTCTTATACCTGACCTTGATCCACAAACGCGGTCACACTTCATAAATAGACAATTCATTTTAGCATAAGAAGACCTTGGACTTAGAAATTAAACCTAGTCAGTAAAATTAGGTCAATGTTACCAGATAGTAGAATTGACCTGCTCCATATAAATGTGAACATTATTCTTTTAGTTTCCCAGAAAGCAGATGATATGTTTAGAAGAAAATAAACAGCTATAGTCTGTGCTAGAAACAAGTCTGTTAATTCAACTAGAAAGAGTTGAAATATTTTTCAGTGTATGTTCACTGTGGCTGACATCTGCTTAAAAGAGAAAACGTCAGAAACCTACTGTTTGGATATTTTATCTATGTTTACTTAGCTATACTAATCAGATTGACCCTCGTACATAACATTTGCACAAATGAACAAGTATTTATTAAGTTCTGCTTTTGGGGATACTTTGGTCGTTCGTATAATCACGCAGATACAAATATACTGTCTCGAGAATCTTCTAAGACAACGTCTACTTTTAAAGTAATCATCACGACAGCACACATTCTTTGTTTTATGTGCCATGTCCTTTCAGGACGTGAGCGATCAATGGATCTCCCCTCCCTCTATCCCTTGCAGCTCTCAACAAGTTCCTTCCCTCTGCTTCGTTCCCCAGACCACGTTCTGTTATCCATTTGCTTAAGGCCGCTAGGTATGTCACGCGTTGTTTCCCCTTGTCTCTCTTTCCCTCTATTCAACCCGTGAGTATCAGATTCCCCAGGAACCTCCTTTTTAATTATGTGTCGCAGAAACTTCAGCTGCATTTCCCTGATGTTAAGTATATGACTCCTCCTTGTTTGCAACCTCTTTAAGATCTCATCGTTGCTCAGTATCCTTCTGTAGAACTACATCTCTGACGCCTCGAGTCTCTTCTTCATCTTTGAGGAAATCGCCCAACATTCGCTACTGTAAAGCACATACGTAAAAACTACAAGGCTGTCTCCAAGTTGGGGAGATTATAGCACATATTTGGTCTGGTAATAGGATAATATGAATCCGTTAATAAAGGACCTGGTGTCGGGAAGAAGAAGTAAAAAAACATACCCCTTAAAATATATTTCTATTTGAAAATGTATCCTTATTACTACGCACTTTCTTCCCCCTCTTTTTGCGCCTTGATTCATTGAATTTAACAGGCTGTTTTATTTCCGTCAGTGAATGCTTCTCTCTTTCTATTATTTAGCAATCTATAATTCTACCCTCCTCCCTAACTATCCACTACTCTCTCTCTCTCTCTCTCTCTCTCTCTCTCTCTCTCTCTATATATATATATATATATATATATATATATATATATATATATCTTTTTCTCCTTGTCATACTTTCGCATCTTATTCTCGCATAGAATTTATGATTTATAACGTTTCGCTTCATTACCAACTTTCTCTTTTCTCCTCACTTTTGAATAATTCATTCTTTCTCTCCTCTCCTTCCCTTTGGTATCCTGCTAAAAAAACAAAAAAACAAACAAAAACAGCGTAGAATGATGAAAATAGGCCCCAAACATAATAAAAATATTTTTTATCGACAAAATGTTTATGTTATTATTCAGAGGAAAGACGAAAGTATTTTTCTATCTTTTTATTCATTTTTTAAATACTTTAACACGTTCGAAATTTTGTTTAAAAACCTTGGGGTTTGTTTTGCGTTAGAGGTCAACGTAATATTTACGATCGATGTGTTTTAACGCCTTTTTCCCAGTGAAAAACACATTGATTTGGAAGTTCTTCAAAAATCAAATAATTGTTGGATTTTTAATGAAACTTTCAGGACTTATTCACAAATGAATGAAATTATTTTTTTTATATCTTTATATCTTTTTTTTAGAAAATATTGGTAAAAATATTTTCATTTTTACATATTTTACCTCCCACACTCACACACCTACTTAATTTCATGAAAATTTGAGAAATTAAATTTTCATCCAAAAATTAGTTTTATTAGAGAAAAGCAGGACTCCTCAATTTTCTTTTTCAAACTGCTACTCATTTCCCGAAAACTTGCTCTGAATCGTAAAATTGAAAAAAGCAATAAATCTGACAGTATTTAATTCGAAAAATCTTTTAATTGCTTTTATAATTAAGATTTACTAAGGACACTATTGTCATAAGAAAAAAAATCGATAAATAATGAATTTTTACAAGAATTGTTTTCATTATTTTTTAAATTTTAATTATAATAATTTACTATAATTTTTTTAAAAATCATTTTAAATTCTACATTAGTTTAATATCTTTAGGTTATATTGCTATTAAGTGAAAAATATATTTACTAATCAAAATTTGAAAAGCTTAATACAAATCATTCTGCACCAAAATTTTAAAAATAATTTTAAAATTTTTAAATATCTCTCTCTATTTCTGAGATGATGTATTGTAATTGTTTACATTGTTCGGACTGTTGTCCTCATCTTTATTGCCATATTCAGGACGTTTCGGTTGTTGTACGCTTCGGCCTTCGTCAGGTGATTGGAATTTCGAACAGAACCTTTTATATTCCCAAATATTCCTGAGTGAGCTAAAACACATAAAACAAAAGTTAGTCAATAATAATTTTCAAAAGTACATCATCGATAAACAAATAAAATTATTTTTACAAAAAAAAAATACACGTCACAGGTAATAAAAATGCCGCGAAATAAAACATCAACATATTTTACTGCAACCAGATGCACAATAATTATAAGCAGGACGATTTCGCTATACGAATGATCATTAAAGACCTTATTTTTGCCGTAATTCCCGAAAAATATGTAAATTTTATAATATATTACAGAAAATTAAAAACCGCAAACCTTGTCACTAATCAAAATAACCTCATCAAATCTAAACTAGCGATAACAAATATAGTCTACCAACTTCAGTGCCCTGTACAAAACTATGTTTCTTATAATAAATCAAATACCTGTAACGGAGATATTGCCACCTATTTGAGTAGACACCTCACATGTCACTTGCTAAAAATGCTAGATCTCCACAATTTACAAGAAATCTTAAGAAAAATTCTGGTTGAAAACACTAAAATTCTATATAAATCACATTACCGGAAACATCTCGCTATAAGAGAGGTCCTGTGTACTAAACATTTCTCTCTCGCTATCAATCTCACCTTATTTAACAGTGGGTATGGTGTTATGAAAGTTTTAAAAAATAGAAAGACGTTCACGCGAAATTCAACAGTGCTCAACAAACGAAGGTTTGGAATAAACGCCCATTATAGTATTCAATACAACATAAAAATACATCTTAAAAAGTCAAATATGAAGATAAATTAACAACACCTAAAACAAAACCCATTGAAAATTGTGAATGAAGTGGCCCAAAACCTATGGACATATTCTGTACTCGTTTAATCCCACCAAACGGAAAAATGTAAAAATGTAAAAACGCCGGAAAAAAATAAATAAAAAATTAATTAAATTTTCCTAATATGTTATATTTAACGAAAGATGTTTAAAAGAAAGGTTGATGCCTATATATATATATATATATATATATATATATATATATATATATATATATATATATATATATATATATGAAGAAATATAGTCTTAAAATGTGCTATATTTATGGGATAAAGTGTTCAATATCAGAGATAGAGCGTGTGTAAATATAAAAGTGAACATAGAAGTCATCACTGAGAGGCGACATTCTGTTTCATGCTAGATGCAATCGTCAGGTCACGAGAGCTGTTATTTTTCTCGGCTATTTATATATACGGGTCAGTGGTGCATTGTGGGTAGTCTATTTTGTCGGTTATTTTACCGGAAGTCGTTTATTTGTTTATTATTTATATATATATATATATATATATATATATATATATATATATATATATATAAATATATATATATATATATATATATACATATATATATATATATATATATATATATATATATATATATATATATATATATATATATGATATTGATGGAATTTTCAGTTGTCTTCAACGTATGAAGATCCAATAATCCAGGACACAAAACTGAACAGTCAGACTACTTGCACATAGGATTTTATTATAGTTGTGAACTCTGAGAATTCCATGGAAGGAACATGTAAGCCACGGAGTAGTTTCGAGGAAAATGGAAATAAAATGAACAGAAAGAGACAGTTGAAAAAAGTGCCTGGAAAATTTTACACTCACAAATTACCTAGAGGTCAGAACCTGGTGATAAGGGATAGTAAAAAGACAAAAATTGCTTAGAGCTACAATGGAGAGAAAGTTATGGAAAACCATGATTGCCAACGCCCTGAAGAGACACAGCACCTCCCGAAGCCAATGTACTGGTGATGAGGAGGCTATGACGAGGATATGTGTGTTCATAGTTGTGGCAAGAATGATGTTGAACAAAAAATCAAACTGTATACAAACGCTTTTTCTATGATTAATTGTTAAAATTGCATTTGCGCGGGTGTAGTCAATGGATCTTAGCAAAGATTATCCTTCTTCCATCATTGTGTTATGGTGCTACAGAATCACAAACAAAGAATTAACATGTACCACGCCACTTGATGACTTTCAACGACAGCAAAAGCTAAAAATGGATATCACATGTCACTCGAAGAGATAATAATGACATGATCAAGATGTTGACGTTCCATATTAATGAAAAGAGAATGATGACATAAACAAGACGTTGTGCAACTGTCCCAAACAAAAGGCTAGGAATAAAATCTCGATCAAGCCTGGAAAGTTCTACAACTGCTGCTGGACTTGAAAAACCTATTTTTCTTAAGGATTCTTTTAAAGTAAATGATTTTATAAATTTCAACTGACTCGGGCTACTCAGTCAGTGAATGCCGAATGTTTCATGAAGCGGCTAATATTACAATTACAAGGGTGTTTCATTAAGACGGATCAAAGTCATCAGTAAATAAAACAGTGTTATTGGTGAAATTTTATTTATTTCTCTATTGGATCATGTTATTTAAGTCGTGGCAATTATGTGTGAAAGATAATATCGCCCAAATGTCCGCCAAGGCTTCGGCGGATTTCGTCTCTGCATAGTTGCTCTTCGATCTCACCAATATGTCAGATCTCATCCTTCAGCTGTTAAATTTTTGTTAGCTTATTGGCATAGGCCCTACTGACTCCAAAGGAAGAAATCTAAAGGCGTCAAGTCGCACGATCGTGGTGGTCAATTGACCTCTCTGTTGCGACCTGGGAACTTCTTATTCAAATTCTGTTTGAACGTCCATTTTTGTAATCGGCTTCGATAACTTTAACTTTAATTGATTGTTAATCTTTCCATGGTTGAAATTGCCAAAGACTTAAGTTGGTGAATCTGAAAGAAAAAGAAAAAAATCGTTAGACGCTTAAACTTAATTCACATTTAAAGTCGAACCAAGTTATTGGAACATCCTTTACCATTGGCAAAGACGAGTATAGTTATATTCAAAGCAAGCAGTGTTATTCCAGTTAACGTTCATGATAAGTAGAATGTCACATATTAAACGAAAATCGCTAAGTTGTCACCAAGAAATGTCCATCAGACCATGAAGGAATCGAATGGGATTGGGGTGAAAGCTATTGCAAATGTACATAGGTACACACACTAACACACATATAGAGAAATTGATGGAATAGAACAGACTGTGATATATAGAGAGGCGAACAGACAGAATTTCTCAAGAACGTTTTTGTAAATACGAATTTGTGTATGTTTTATTTAAGCTAAAATTTATGTATAATAAAGTTTGACATTGCAGTTACGACTGAGTAGTGAGTTCGAACCTCAAAGGGTATTTCACACTTTTTTCCTACGCTATATCTAAGCTACACTTAGAAAATTAAGATAAAGTTTGCCACGGTTATTTTGTACATATACAACTTCGTTTTTTCCTTCATTCCTGGTATTTTGGGTTGGAATTGGTCGTTTTCATTTAGTGGCATACCAACCTTTATGGGATATTAATGGCGAAATCTAAATAATTTGTACGCAATTTTATGGTTTCAGCTGCAGGATTCAATTGATAAATTGGGGTTCAAAATTACGCAAATATTAAAATAACACGGTATTTACAGTATTTACTCTGTCTCCCCACTAATACGAGTTCTGACACAAGGTCTTTTTTAAGATGGGGTCCCGATTGCGTACACCCGGGCTGGGAACAAAAATTGCCCGCAGTCCCGGCAACCGTCGTCTGCGCTGGCCTCGGTGCGAGCACCGATCCCTCTCTCTAGTACAATGAGAGGGCGCGTCCTCGGGCAGCTGTTCTCCATGGTTCAGCACCTCTCAGTATTATTTTCCGCAGTTGTGAACCTGCCTTTTGACAGAGTTGCCCCTGATTGGACTCTGCTCGAAGACAGAGACGCAATAGAGAGATGATAACTAGATGTGTTACAAACCACTCGAGAGAGCAGTTTGCACACTAGGTACTTACTCTGTCTCCCGACTAAGACAAGTTGTGACAAAAGTTTTTTTTTTACGGTGGGGACCCCAGTACGTACACCAAGGCCGCAGCCCCCACAACCGTCGGCTGTGCTGGTCTCTGTGCAAGCACCGACCCCTCTCTCTGGTGCAATGAGAGAGCGCAGCCTCAGGCAACTGTTCCCAAGGGCTGGGCACCTCTCAGTATAATTTTCCTCAGTTGTGACTCTGTTCTTAGACGGATCCACCCCTGAATGCAGTCTGTCCAAAAACAGAGACGCAACTGAGAGATGATAAATAATGTGTTAATGTGATCCAAACCCCTCGAGTGGGGGTACACACTAAATATGAAAATAGCACACATCTCATTTTCACAGATATATTTACCAAAATTTCACAAAAATATATTGAAATACTAAATGGTGTGTCTATTTGAAATACGAGTATCCACTAGAATAACGATTAAAGTAATAAAAGTCGGATTCAAAATAAAAACCATTAACTCTTTAGAAATATATACGTCTTCCATAATGTCTTCCAGCATCCACCATCTTGACCCAGGGCAGCACTATCTCCTCAAGGAATTTGATGTAGGCATCTCTGTTGTGTCTGAGGCCCTCACCAACAAATTCGGGATTTCTTTTCTTAGAACGATCAGAGTGGGTTTTCCGAGTTGACGTACCTTCGTAATCACCATTAGACTTATCCAACTTTTTTCCGAATTCTCTGCACTGTCCTTAGATTGACACCCAAACACTCTGAAATGTCCATATTACGGGTGACTCAGTATCAGTTATCTCCCTTTAACTCAACTCTCCAAGTTTTGTTCATCTCTCGCTGTAGCCAGGTATCGAACTCACAAGTCTTTGGGTCAAGTGTCCCTCAGGCGTGGTATGTGTAACTGGAAAACATCTACGCCGGTGGACAAAAATAAGCATTCAGTTTAGAATGAAGAAGGCCAGAGCGTACAACGGCCGAACCGTCGTGAATATGACAACAAAGATGAGGGCCACAATCCGAACACTGTAGATAGTATAAACGATCTTTTACTAAAGTGCGTATAATATAACAAATACATTTAATATTGAACTCAAAAAATCCCTTGTATATTCTACCTACAAAATAGAATTGTAGACAGATATACAAGATCATATGCGTAAAAAAACAAAAACAGATTTTGCGACCTATATAAATTTTACACCCTATCAGCTTCGTCAGAACTGAGATTGCATCATGTTAAACAAAGACAAACCCCGTCCTTGGTATGACGATAAACTACATACGCGTCCTGGGTAAGATGATGGACTACGTCCAACAGCAAGGCCTCTGATCAGGTTTTGAGGAGCGTGGACCCACCTCTTAATTGCTGGTGTTTCCGTGGTGGTAGCACCTGTTAGGGTCCTGGCCATGGGCAAATAATTAACCCCTAAACTGAGGTCAAAATATTATGAAAGTGTAAAAATAGGTTTTAATACCAGAAATACTTTGTAAAAAATTATTACCAGCAATACATTTTTTAAAAACATATATTACAAGCAATATATTTTCGGAAAAAATATATTACCAGCAATAAAAATTGTCGGCATTAAATAACCCATTGAGGTTGATATGACGTAAGACAAACCAAAGACAAACCTGCCAGCAACACAGATTCGACTCTTCTAATCTCATTAGAATATTCTTTCTGTTCTGGTTAAATAAATTCACTGAGAAAATAAATCCTTGCTCACTTCTGTCTATTTTTTTACATAAACTTCATTTTGTTCTCTGTTCGATTGCAAGCTGTAAATTATATTCGCTGGAAATTTACCACTCCTGATCACAACTCTAATTTACGAACTGTAAAACAAGACAGCAACATATTCAGAGCATTATTTTATATGTAACCACATTCGTTTCATATCAACATCTGACCGCATTTGCTCTTGGGTGCGAACGATGTGCTTCCATTGTATCTACCGATGTTTAAATTACCGGCTATATATAAGACTTTCCTCAGAACAATGATTAAAAATGGCTTCAAGCAAATGAATCCCGTAAGTCTTCTTTTTTAAGAAGACAATACTTTATCAGATCTAATAGACTGGCGCTATATAAACACAGAGAACTTTACGAAATAACAAAAACCGCATTACTTGAAGACTTCAATAACGACAAATATAAAAGTGGGTAGCGCATGCAACTAGAAAGGAAAATAAAATATTATCGGTTTAAATTTGTCATCGTAAATGCGTAATTATTATCACTATTGCTGCATATGTCTTGCCTTGTGTCAGACTAAGTAAGCTAGCTAAATACTAAAAAAGATATTTTCAACTGTCCACTTTAATTTTCTCAGGCAAAACTAAACGAGGGGTGATTAAAGATGAAACCTGCATTATGATTGGTTGATTTATTGTCCTTTTAGAGCGAATGACCTAACCTGACAAATGACAAGTGTTGCGGGAGTGTGAACGGTTAAATGGAGTGCCCTTGTAAAAACATGTCCATATTATGATCTGCGGGTCCCGGTAGATTTTTTTGTTTATCGTTATTAAAGAGAATCACACGGCTTTTCGGCGCCACTTATGACAGCCGTGAATATTATAGAATGTGACAGACTTGGTGGAAAATGTTTAGAGTTCAAATAATGTTTTAACTGTGTACTTTTCATGGTTTCATAGCTTTCTTTGCATTTAGAGTTTTGAAAAACAGGAAATTGTCCGGAACACTATAATTCTACTAATTCCTGCAATGGACATGTTCAACGTGCGCGAGCACACTCAAACACCCACCCACACACCCACCCACACACAAACGCACGCACACACAGAAGCAAGCCTTTACTATTCTTTATTTTAATAATTAGACACGTGGAAACATACATAAACAAAAGCATAATTACACCCTCATTTTTACAACTACATACACTCAGTTGACTTGAGCGTGAAGCTTATAAGATTTTTCTCTTAAACCATTTTCTTCATGAAAATAAATTTATCAAGTCCAGTAGCTATTATCGCTCTTTGATGTTTCCTTCCTAACCTTTTATTTGAAGTAGTGTGGAATGTCAACATCTTGATTATGCCATTATTTTTCATTCAAGTTCCATATGATATCAACTTTAGTTGATGCCGCTGTTGATAGTCAAGTGATGTGGTTTCTATCATTTGTTCAGTCAGTTATGTGCCAGGCGCTGTGGTAGACCTGTTGCCATCCAAGGCTATAGAAACTGGTCTGTCCTGCCATTTACCCATGGCTGGAGAGAGAGAAGAAGATTCATACCTTTCCCAAGGGTATTAGCACGTATGTGAATGTAATGGACTCGACTAAAATTCGAACTCGGCTCTCCGATTGCTCAATCCGAGAATCTATCCATTACTCCACCGTGCCTCCACCTATCATTTGTTACAGTTCCTTTTTTTTTTGTGAATCTGTAGCGCTAGTCCACAATCTTCAAAGAACGGTGGTCTTTGGTAAGGCTCTCAGGCTACATTCATTCAAGGCTATTTTAACCATCTTAGAAGGCAGTTGTATACAGCTGACAGTTTAGATACAGTGTAACCCTGATATAAGAGAGTTGTCGGGGCCGGAGAAGAAGTATCTTATATCCGGGTTTCTCTTATATCCGGGCTTGGTCTGTTATATATACATTAACACAGGCTCTAATTTGGGACCAAAGAAAATATCTCTTATATCCGGGTTTCTCTTATATCCGGGTCTCTTATATCCGAGTTACACTGTACTTCTAAACGTGTAAGGATGCATGACATCCATACCAAAGTCTCGATTGTTTTGAGGGAGAATATTTCCCTACAAGTTTGGACTCGGCCGTCGGACGAAAGAAATAAAAATACTCCTACATCAAGAGGAGTAGCAGAAGTAGCAGTAGCAGTAGTAGCCTTTGCTGAAAACACTTAGTCATTGACCGCTAAACATCCTCTTCCCTAGTTTCTATTCTACATTATGTTTCCCTGTACCAAGAGGTAATAAACTTGTTAAACCAATTGCGGTTTTATACTATTGTTATTGATATCTCAATTACAACATTTAAGATCGTTTCCAGGTTAATGTTTTGATTTTAAAGCAATTTGCGGTGTTGGGCGAAACTTCCTCTGCCGCGGCCTATTTTATTTACACAATTTACGTAGTTCGGAGTGTCGTCCTCATTTTTGTTGCCATATTCGCGACGTTTTGGCCGTTGTACGCTCCGGCCTCCTTCAAGGTACTGCTATTTCGAATCGAACCCTTTATTTCCTCCTACGGGGTAGATTATTCTAGTTATTGTTCTCCTCAGCTGTATCCAGGTATTGAACTCAAAACTCTTTGGTCCAAGTCACTGGATTACTTCAACCAGCGCTTTATAATAACTCAACTCAGATATACAGACAGCCTATTCTGTGTTCAATTCCATTTTCATTTGAATTAAATTGGCAGATATTATGAGATTTTGAGGAGCGTGGAACCACCTGTAAATTGCTGTTGTTCACCCTGACCTGGGATGGTATCACCTGCAAGGGTCCCAACTTTGTTCAAATAGTTAACCCCAAACTGGTGTCAAAACACGACAAAAGTATGAAAAATACATTTTTATAGTAAAAATATCAGCAGTACATTTTCAATTAAAGAATTACCAAAAATATATTTTTGTAACAACATTTTAAAAATTAACGTCAATATATTTTTGTAAAGTAAAAATTAAGAGCCATATATTTTTTTTTTTAAAATATAAAATAACCAGCAATATATTTTTGTAAAATGAAAATAGGATAATACCGTCAATATATTTTTGTAACAGAAAGTATTAATTCTCCCCCAAAATGAAATTTCGACATTAAGTGACCAATATGGTGTTGATGTGCCACTAAGCAAACAAATTAAATTTGCTATAAATCATCGACACGCCGAGGTATTTGATGTACTTAGTATTCTCCACACACACACACACACACACACACACACACACACACACACATATATATATATATACACGTGTATGTGTATGTTTTCTCTGTCTGCTCTGTCTATATAGTCTAGGCTTTGAACACTTTAATTGACTTTTTTCTTTTTTCTTTCCTTGTTCGGGATTTTTTTCTTGTCTAACGTATTAGAACTTTTGTCAAGTTGTCTGTGGTCACACCAACATTTTCTAGTTTTTAACACACACACACACACACACACACACATATATATATATATATATATATATATATATATATATATATATATATATATATATATAATATATGTACAAGTCCTGTATATATATATATATATATGTACCAGTCCTGTATATATCGTCTCTTCATCTAACTTAAATCTAATATAAATATGTCTCCATTAACCATGTCCCGAAGAAGGTCTATTTGACCGAAACGTCTGACGTCGACAGAATAACAAAAACAAAAACAAAATAAAAACAGTAAACTCACATATTCGGATTTTGCTTTGTCTTTTCCACATTTTCATCATATGTACAAGTATAGGATTGGTGTATACGGAATAAATGCCAATAACTGAAAATGCTATTCTTAAGAGTGCTCAATACAGAGTGGAGCAAATATAATTTATTCGAAAATTCTAACATAGATATGTTATAAAATCACTACATCACTGATTTTGTAACATGTTTATGTCATGATTTTCGAATATATATATATATATATATATATATATATATATATATATATATATATATATATATAGGTTGTCGAGAGTATTTTGTGAAGATAACCTTTTTAAAGCAAGCAATCTTTCTATTTAAAGTGCTCGACATACAGTAGTAATAGTAACAAATCAAATTAAATATTCACTTGTCATGTGTTGACTCTGAGTTTCGCGGAAATAACATCGACTTGCAAAATTGAATGTAATTTCAGAAATCATATTTCTCCATAAAAAGACATTATTTAGTTTTTTCTACAAATCCGTCAGATGTGTCGATAACAAACTTATCTCTGGGTAAGTGCCTTTCTAGCCCTCTTCGCCATACCTCTGACTTTTTGGGGGTTGCCCCACACAAATAAATATTATTCTAATTTTTTGTTTTTTCCCGCCAGTCTTACTTTTTATTCCCCATAGATTAGAGGCCATAACGAGGAAACAGTCTTCAGAATCATCTTTCTAATCGACTCCTTGTCTTATAGGACATGGAAACCTGTACTTTAATCGGAAACATGCGAAATGTTGTCACGGAGTCGACTGTAGAAGAATAAGTCCATTTTCAAGATCATTTCGCGTTTCATTTTCATCGACATGTTAGGTGAGAATTATATTTTCTAAAAATGATTCTTTTTCCTCCTATTATTCAGCATTTAAGAGGTCTGCTAATGACCTTCTACCTCGGCTCTGTTGAAAGTATGTTGTAGTGTTTTACATGCCAGCTGCGGACAAGACAGCTCTCCTCGGATGACAAATATTGCCCTGAAAATAATCGACTGCTCGCTGCCCTCCTTCGAGGACAATTCTAATTCTCGTTGTCGCAGCAGAGAAGAAAAGGTAAAGAAAGACAGCGCGCAAACCGCGTACCATTTATTTGAACCGTTACCCCCAGGGCGACGTTTTAGTTGTATTAGTTCTAGGAATAAACGACTGGAGGACAGATTTTCTTTATCCTTGGGCTCTGCAAACAATGAACGCAGGAGCTCGCTGACAATTTTCAACGTATTTTAAAGGTATTCATTTTCTTAATTCGATGCGCTGCGTGTTGTTGTTTTTTTAATTTTTAGTCTGTGTGTCTATGTGTTGGGGAATATCAGTTCCACTGTTCAGTAACAAGAAGAATAAATAAATTAAGGTAATCGTTGAGAAATGATCTGACGGTTTCTGGTATTTATTGCCTCAAACCCTGACTCACGATCGGTGAATTATTATTGTGTTAAAAAGTACAAGCGTGATTTAGATTAGGATACGTTTGAAGACAGCGTTTTCTAAAGTGAAAAAATAAAGGTTTCTAATTGAATTTCTAAAAAAATAATAAAAGTCAAAGACATTTTTCTATTGTATTTGAAATCAAGCTACTTCGTTACAACGAAACGTTTTTTTCCTAAAAGCCTTTTAAACACTCATAAGACATAAGATAATTTCTTCATCTTCACGACTTCCTGTTCTTTGTACCTCTTAGTAATGATTCCCTTTTTGACATCACTCCTTGTCCTCCTTCTGAAAACCATATACAGAAGAATCATCTTTCGGAAGAACGAATAAATGAAGTGAAAATGAATTTCTTTCAGCAGCATTAATGATTTTACAACTCTTTGTTATTTACATTATTTGCAACTGGACTACTGTTCCTATTTGTTTTCATTATTACTATCACAAAGTTTTCGTTCGTTGTGCTCTCTGACCTTCATCAGGTCACCTTCAGTGAAGTTCGAACTGAACCCCTCATTAATCTGCGTAGATATATTATTTTCATTTCGCAGCCCATGTCTAGGGATATCTCATCTTGTTCGTATTTAGTAAATAAATAATTCACTTCGAAATTCTTTGAAGGTTATTGTTGTGGTAGGATCCACCTAATCTGCATAGGTGACTACCGACTATATAAATAATGGTTGGTACCGGAAGACAGGGGAGGGAATACAGAGATCCAGCTAGAGACTCTGCCCGACTGCGACTTAGTCAACACATTCTCCAGGAACGGTCTCCCCAGAAATATACAGAAATACTATATGTAAATATTGTGTACACTTTCTTGTTATAATACATTCTTGTTCTAAGTACATTTTGTGTTGCATTATTATTCCATGCATTAGTCGAGATTCAACAATGAGTCAAGACTCAACAGTTATCCGGATTGAGAAGCAACTGATGAAGGCCGGAAAGCACAAAAACCGAAAAGTTGTGACATTAACAACAAAAACGAGTCCGAGTATAAAAAAAGATAAATTATGATAACTCCTCATTCCAGAAAGTTATGCTTAGTAAACGCTTGTGTCTTAGTGGTTTTATTGCCTTGCTTGTGGTGAAATGATTAAGAAAAAGAATTATTTAACAAAATATAATCACCTTCCTTTTCAATGACCTCAGCCCAAAAGGAAGACAAATTTTCGTTTCGACTTTTAAGGAAATTTAGGGATTTTTTTCCTTCTCACAAAAGATTCAAAGACTGTTCTGAACTACATTGATTCTGATTGTTTTGCCACGTATTAAATGTTCTAGTGATCAAAACGAATGAAAATTGGTACAAAATTTGGTGTGTATGGAGGATATGGATTTGTTTCACACACAGTGTACCTTTGCATAGTCAGGCTGGGGAATAACACCTTTTCTGTTTACTAAGGACACTTTCAACGTAATGCTTCATTTACCCGATCGCGCTGCTGCCAGTATACATCTACGGTGATGGTCCTTCCATATTCCATCAGCTCGTATTGGACGACATCGTTCATATCCATACAGACAGGAAGCAAGCATCTCAATGGACGGAGTCTTGGTTTTGGTGTTAGCATTGTTTCCCCATTTAGTAATAATCATTGTCTTTTCTGTTGACATGCAAACCCCATTGTAATTACCTGCTAAAATGCGACGCTAAAATGTAAGGTTGGTCTTTCTAATTAAAAGAGTACCACAGATGGTGTGTTCGGTTCTTTGACGAAAGGTAATGACGGGTCCATCTTTGAAAATTTTCCGAATTTCTTTATGACGATCGTGGACATTTGAACATGACACATTCAGATTGCGCTCTGAATCTGTGCAGTTTTGACTAGAGTTCAATTCAATAATCTCTTTGAGAAGTTAATCATTCATAGTGGGTCATCTTTCAATGAGTTGTCGTATATGTCATAATTACGATTTTAAGCTGCCATGTATGAGCATTTACTGTACCCGTATACACTGCACAAATGCCTCTCTTGAACTAACTTTTCGAAATTCATACTGTAAGCAATAGCGAACATGTTACTTTTTAAAAAATTACAATACTCCGTGAAGTTAAACTCTGAAGGACACTATAAATGCATAATTGTCGGATGGAAGAGATGATAAACTAATTTGTCCTACCGTCCAACTTTCGTTAGTTGACTCCTAATTTATAGCGGTGAAATACGTAATTACTTTCAGAACAGCCTCATAAGAACATTCGAGGTCTAATCAAAAAGTATCGGGACTGTTGCTATGCTAACGGTGTAAAAGTACGCAGAGTGAAGCCGCTTGACACAGATTGACATTGAACTCTAAGTTATAACGTTCTCGCTCACTTCCTTTATTTATAGAAATACTAACTAGCAAGCTGTGTATAGCGCTGTCGTCTCACCATATCATAGAGGTTCCATCAGTGACCATAGCTTGTGCAGCAGTTTTTTGGCCAACCAAGACATTCCTCCAGGTCAGACAACCTCCATATTCCCCAGATATCGCTCCTTGGCACTGTTCAAACAGCAAATCCCACTTGAAAGGAATAAGATTTCAAAACGTCGGAGCAACCCAATAGAATGCGATGAGGCAGCTGCTCGGTATCCTAAAAAAGGTAGTTCCAGGAATGCTTCCATCAATGGAAACGACGCTGGATAAAGTGTGCGGTTTCAGAAGAGGACTACTTAGAAGGAGATTAAATACTAAATATGTGTTGTTTTGTTTTTATAGCACCAATCCCGATACATTTCGATCAGACCTTGTGTACTATTGTAATTACATTCTTATACATGAAATGAATATCAAATTGTAAAGTCGACAAAGCAATTTTGACGTAAATAAGATAAAAACCCGCTTTAAATAAACCAACAAATGTTGATTAACAGTACTAGGCTTTAATTCAGTATAGATGTTTGTTTAATTTTGTTTTAGTCGTGCATAAAACCACTGATGTGGAACACAATGCATGATCGGGGTTTTCTGCCATAGTACTGGCTTGGTTGGTTTGCTTTGTTTTGTTTTACGGCATATCAACCTCAACGAGATATTTAATGCCGAATAATGCCGGTAATATTTTTTTAAATGTATAGCTGGTAATCTTTTTTCAAAAATATATTGCTGAGAATAATTTTTCTTCATAAATTTATTGCTGGTAATAATTTTTACAAAGTATTTCTGGTATTAAATCTTATTTTTACACTTTCATAGTATTTTGACCCCCAGTTTGGGGATTAACTATTTACCTATGGCTGGGACCCTAACAGGTACTACCACCCCAGGTCAGCGTTTACCTGGGAACACCAGCAATTAATAGGTGGTTTCATGCTCCTCAAAATCTCCTGATCAGAGGCTTTGCTGTCGGACGTAGTTTATCGTCTTACCCAGGACGTGGATGTAGTTTGTTGTCATACCCAGCACGGCACTGACTTGAAATTTACCGTCTACTTTATTTAATCAACATATCAGACGGGTTCGAAAGTCAAAAAATAAATTCTTAAAGAATTCTACGATTATTCCAGTTGTTCTACGCCAACAGTTTCTTTGCTCAAATTTTTCACCCATGGAACACCTTTCTATTTCCTTGCTTTCCTGATAACGACAATCTTCAAAAATTAGAATCCAACGACAATCGTCATCTTTTGGCTTCCTGAACCTTTTCATATTTTTGTCTTTTCCTCAATTCGCCCTATTCTCAGTCTTCTCTTTCACTTTCAATTTCACTCCCTGTACCAACCTGCGTGCTATCGACATAACCCCCTTGCTGGGAGTGAAATAATTTTACAAAAATTGTTTTAACATAAAACACAAAATGTGACACCAAAATCCGAAGGCATAACGAAAGAAGCTTTGCATAAGCTAAGCAAATTATTAAGAAATAGGAAAATTACGTTAGAAAAAAAGAAAAAAGAAAAGAGTACTGAACTGTTATTTAATATCGGTCCGCTCACACGGCAGAGAATGCTGTGATAAATAGTAGTCTAGCAGACTATTATTTTTTAGAGAATTGCATTTCTCCTCTGACTTCCGCATTTTGACCTTTGAGGTCAGATACAGGACAAAACAAAGGAAGTCGTTTATGATTGGCTAAATCTAGCGTGTGAATGTTAGAGGTAGAAGGGGATTTCAAGGAGTTAAATTTACACGTCCAACAATGTGACATCGTGTATGGAAACTGATTGCTCCCCAATGGGGTGGAATAGCAACCCCATTGGCTATTTAGAAGATGTACACGTCGACGTGTTTAATAAAGCAATAATTTAAAATTCCCTTTATTTATGTCTCTGTTTTAATTTTGAACCAAAAGAATTTCGCTACCAAAAACATTTCAACACCTTGCCGAGAGAGGAAGGGAGAGAGATGATATACAATTAATTGAGAATGTCGCTCAAGAGAACTCCAGAAGAGTAAGAGTATACAACAACTGGACGATTTCTTCACTTTTTGAGGCTTGATGCAACAGTATTGTCATTCAACAGAAAAAAGGTGAGAAACCCAAGAAATGAGAATCCTATGAGTAACGACAAAGTTTTATGGAAATGAAAACAAGAAGGGCACTTTTACTTTCCATCTGAAAACAATTAGTTGCAATTACTTGCACGAGAGGGTTTGGCGAATCTGACAACCAAAGGACATATGGAAGGCAAAAAAGACGGGTCTAAGTAGCGAATAACCGACCTATCGTGCTTGTGTAAATTGACTGACAGAATATGGAATAGTAGCGATAACAAAATGACAGACTTTACTCAGAGATAGAAAGAGCAAGAAGTTGTGGAGAGCCATGATCACCCACTTTCTGAAGGGAAACAGCATATAGAAGAAGAAAAAATAAATTGTTGATATGTCGACACACCCAAAATGGATTTGCCAGTGATCGTCAGACTTTTCTTCTTTTTTTTTTTTTTTTTTTTTATAAACACGATGTTTTTCTCACATTGAAATTTTAGCTTGCCCAGTGCTTCGCTGTTATCTGGTTTTATGACTGCTGCAACAGAAATATATTAAAGGATTTTAAGATCACAAAGCTAGGAAAACAAATTACCGCCTGGTTTATTTGGTCAAAGTATCAAATGGGATTGATTTCTGCATATACTGTAATCTCTCTTTTCCAAAAAAACAAACAAAAAAAACGAATCCTTCCAGAAATTCAAGTATTATTTCAGTTGATGTTGTTTTTATACAGTGGGTCTGTTTGTTGAACCTGTTGTCTCCATGTAGAGTACAAGGACATAGTCTCATCACATGAATTATTTCTACTGAGGTTTCAGCTGCAAGTAGGTTTTACGCAATAAAGGTGCTAGTCCAAAGCACAACAGGTTTTGAAGTCACGCAATGTTTCGTCTTGTCTAATTAGCAACCAAGCCTCGAGAGTCCAGACTAAACTCTAGCTGTCTGGAGTTAGAAAAGGGCTCATACTTACTTATTAATGTTATTTTATTAAACATTAAAGATTCGGTTGGATCAAGTTTTTCTCAACCTGGGCGATATCGCCTACTGGTGAGGGATTTCAAAAGTTGGGTGAGCGATTTCAACTGATCGATGGGCGATGAACAACTGAACAGAAAATGGTAGGCGATTGGAAATTGTGGTATTCTATATAGGATATTGATTATTAAAAAGATATTTGAACATATGTCAGTGGAAAAAATATTGAAAGAAGCTGTACTAAAAATAAATGGAGGCTAAATGGCAACAAAAGTTTCACATTCCTAAATAAGTTATAAACATCTTTGAAAACGCCGAATCTTTTAGTATTTTCTATAGTTTTGAGAAGGGCCATTAGCATTCAAATAGTTCTTCAGAGGAAATAACATTTGTTTTGACATAATGGAAGACCAAGAACAAAAATGTATCACTGAATTTTTATAAGCTGCTAGTTGTGTATATTCTTTTTAATTTTATAATCATGATCAAAAATCGTTTAAAACTAACCTTGACCATATTGTTGTATAAGAGTAAGTATCGTTGCCCTACACTGTGGTTTGAAACTTGATCGCCAGTGAGTAACACGGGCGATTCTATTATTAAGTAGATCACGTGATCATAAAGGAAGTGAATAAATAGTAGCGTGATGACTAATTAATACTTTCATGGAGACAATGAGGTATTGTGGTGGATGTAGTAAGAAAGGTATGTAAGAATGCGTTGTTTTACTGTAAGGAATATTGTTGTATGTTTGGGTCAGTGTTTGTGGCTAGCTACATTTAACGTTAAGACAGAAGAAGACCGTCCTTTTCCCCATTCTTCCCTTTTGGCCTTGTCCCACATTTTGTATTTTATTACAAATAAATATTATCACTGTTCACTCTTCTTGTCTATCCACTATTACTATAAGTTCACTCTCTCTCTCTGCTCTACTACTGTACGGATTACGATTCTCTTCTGATGATTATACTATTTGGCGATTACTACTTGAACAAGTATTACTAGTTCGCGTATTATTGGAAGGCGTTACTACTAGTACCGGTGTCTACGGAGTCGCGGATATAACGAGCAAATTTGGAAGTAATAACGACCATTCGCTTAACATAGCAAAAGTGACAAGCGAAGCTGTCGAACATCACAAAATATATATAGTTTTCAATGATCAAATTTGCTTTCGTTCCCTTTTAGTACGGTGCTAGCAGCAACAGCAATGTTAGCATAAGTCAGCGTTATTTTTGTTTTTACCTCCCTTTGGTATTTCCATGTGAAAGTGGGTGATGACAAAAAAAGGGTTGGGAAAACGTGGATTAGATTATTAAACAAAAATATTTAATTATCAAAACACCAATAAATAAGTGTTATTTAGTAAGTTAAACTTTATTCATTCATTCATTTATTCAGTTATTGCATTTTGCGACGGTGTGGTCATCACTCCTCTGCATCTCCCAATTGTGGTTCAAGGTGACATTAAAGGTAGAATAGTGCAATGGCTTGCCGGTTGCTTCTGGACCGGAGATATTGAGGTCATTCACTTCCTCTTCACGGAAGTTAAAGAGGCAAAACCTACAACCTAGCGAATGTTTTGAATTCAGAGATTTTCTTCTCCTAGTCTGGTAATGGTATATGGAGGCTATGCGCTGTCAGGCAGTGTGCCAAATACTTTATTACAGATGTTTATCATCACTAAGAATTATTACATTAAGAACATTTCATACATTGTATTTATTAAATAACTTATACATTGGCATAAATAATTATACACTTTTTTATATTTAAACGTAATATTTCTCTTTTTATGAAAGAGACGTAATTTTCAAAATGGTAGAAAAAGCATTTCGAGTTGTAATGTTTGTTTTGTTTATCTTTGACTATTGGTTCATTATCGTCGATTTCTTTCCCTATCATTTGGCATTTTTGACAGTTATCGATAATTTTATGCTATTATTCTCTTATTTATTGATTGTTTTTATTATTTTCATTTCAAATAATAAAACTAACATGTGGTACATTTGATGAAAGGTTTATTCCGACATCCAGTGTAAAATATACATGTGAGTTTATTGGTGTATCGTCAGCAGTAGGATATTTCCAGCGAAGTGGTCCACCCTGTTTTACTCAAGTGACTCGGGATGCAGAACTATATTGGTGCACGGCCTATATCCAACTCTCAGACCCGCCCTGGGTATGACGATAAACTACATTCGCTTCCTGGGTAAGAAGATAAACTACGTCCAACAGCAAGGCCTCTGATCAGGAGGTTTTGAGGAGAAACATCTCTTAATCGCTGGTGTTCCCAGGTCAACCCTGACCCGGGGTGGTAGGGTCTCAGCTATGGGTAAATAGTTAACCCTCAAACTGGGATCAAAACACTATGAAAGTGTAAAAATTGGTTTTAATACCAGAAATACTTTGTAAAAAATATTACCAGCAATACATTTTTGAAGAAAAATATTACCAGAAATAGACTTTTTGAAGGAATAAATATTACCAGAAATAAAAATCGTCGGCATTAAATAACCTATTGAGGTTGATAGGCCATAAAACTAACCAAACCAAACCAACTCTCACACATAATCCCAAGTCGCATAGACACGGTATCGACATATCTGCTAAAATATGTAAGGGTAGTCGGAAGGGTTCCCCGACCCGACCGATGAAGAGGAACGCTTCTCCAGCAACCCATCTGTGCCTGGTGGCCATTGGCCAGTCGCCAGCCTGGCCGTAGGAGCTTTGTCTCAGAGGTCAACTTCTCAGAGGAGAAACGAGGTAACCTCAAAATCTCCGTTACAAAAGGAACCGGCAAGCCACTGCTCTATTTTGCCTTGGATGTCATCATGAACCACAATTAAAACAGAGGGGAGTGGTGACCAGAGCGGTTCGAAATGCTCTAACCAAATAAGTGAATAAGTTATTCCTTCTGAGAAAAAAAATAGTTATATTAATCCTTTCGTCAAAAAAAACAAACTTTTGATACTAATAAGGCATAATAAATGTGCTTACTCATCAGTAGGCTACGCATTTCTATACTTACTACAGCCACCGTAATATCTCTATAAATCCTAACTAGTTCCGATATGTACAAATTGTACATATGGGATAGATAGATAGTGTTGAGGGGTCTCCCCTTTTTTTACACAAATGGACTCACCCAAGGTATACATATACTACTACCAGTGAATACCCGAACAGTCAGGTAGTAGTGAGTAGTAGTGGAACGTTGAGTCGGTCGGTAGAATAACGTAGCGGCAGGAGTCACAATCACGAGCACTTAGACTCAGTAAGAAGTCATACAGTGATACGTCGATACCAAAGACTTTATATATATTTGTCAACTAACCCCGCATTCCTGGAACTACTAACCTGTATTACCAGTTTGTATTATTACGTTAATACATTTATTTCCTATATTCATTCTTGGCGTTTGTAATTATTTGCTACCGGATTTCATCCCGGAATCCACAACAGACAGACAGACAGACAGACAGATAGATAGATAGATAGATAGATAGATAGATAGATAGATAGATAGATAATGAAGAGTCTGAGATAGATAGGTAGATAGATAGTGCGAGAGTGCGAGAGGAAGTGAGAGCAAACAGGAAACAACACAAATGAGTTCAGTTTATTAGATAGTTTCATAATTCACACTGGCATCTAATATTAAAACTCCGACAAAATCTAGTATTGTCGTACAAAATTAAGATTTGTGAATTAAGTTCGAGTTCTTAAGGTAATAAATTAATGGAGATCAGTATCCAACAAGAAAACGCTGGTTGTCTTTGAATAATATATCAGATTGTCACACATGAAATGACGCATATTTTTGGTTGGTTGTTGATCCGGTCGCCTAACGAAGTAATCTCCTTCGTAAATAAAACAAATAACTTATTCTGGGGTTTTTTCTTTCAAGATAATTTTGATTTCAATGTATTGTTACTGATAAGCGGTACGGGGAACCGATCATTTTAACCGCATCTTTAGCGATGGTTCGTATATAAGAGGTCGGCTGTGACTTTGAGGGCCAATATTCGCTCAAGCTACAGTGACCCCTTGAGGTGACACCTGTACACTGGAATTCCTAACTGTTGCCCATCACACCAAATGTACATTCAGGTTTACAGCACCTGGTATTCCCAAGCGGTTATCCATCTTTGCTAGTCGTTGTTTAAATTCGGTGATCGTACGAGAACCGGTGGTTCAACGTGATATGGTGGTAACCCTTACAGCCTTAAGCAATATGATCTACACATAATTAATTCCGGGATGGAATATTAAGTTTGTTTGTTCACATCAGGTACCTTGTTTTTTTTTTTGTTTTTTTTTACTTAAACATTTTCAATTTCAAAGCCTAAATAGTAAACAGATCTCAAAGAGCCCTACGCCATGCAAGCTGTTGCTCTAATAAACAAACTCTACTTGGCTGTATCTTGCCTAGCTTATAAGTACGTAGGACTGCAACTGGAGACTCGAATCGATTGGTTATTGTTTATTCTCAGCATTTTGTTTTCCACTGGTTGATTCAGATTATTGATGTTATGTGGAAGAAACGAAAGGACAGTGCTGAGATAAATGAAATTAAAGTCGATACGCGAGCAGTTTGCACAAACGGGGATACTGCAAAGATTTAAGACGAAGAACGTGCATAGAAATCGAGGCTGTGTTTATTGAACTTGATAATCGCCCAGCTTTTACAAAAGAACCCATTCCTCACATCTGATCTTTCCACAAAAGGGTCTGCCCAAATCTCATACTTTCAACATCGCCTAAGGTTATTGCTGCCCTCACGAAACTTTTGTTTAATTCGGAACCTAAATATTTTCTAGACTTGAGAGAATAAATTCAAATTAAGACAGACACCTTGTTGCCTAGACGTCTGTTATTCTGGCCAATGTGATATTTGGGCATAACAGGAGACAATTTCTTTTTCTTATTTTATTTGTATTTTTATTTTTACTGTCATTCACACGGCATTCCAGATGGGTACTGAATAGGGGAAACTTTAAGAAACGTGTAGGGAGGCGCGACGCTTAGATCCGAAGACGGATTGTGATCGCCAAGGGTGCATTCCAAAAGCTGGGCAGAGTACTGCGAGACAGGAGGATTTCTTTGGTGACATAGAAAAGAGTACTGAGCTGCTACGTGACGTCTGTCCTCCTATACGGCAACGAATGTTGGACGGTCTCCTCAAAGATGAAGAAGAAACTCGAGATATCGAGGATGTGCTTTTGCAGAAGGATGCTAAGGATATCATGGAGCGATCCAGCGTGTGAGCAACCACGAGGTCTTGAAAAGGATGCAAACAAGGAGGAAGCTTATACTTAAGAGGCAGATGAAATTTCTGGGACACGTAACGAGGAAGGAGGGCTTGGAGAATCTGATACTCACAGGTCGAATAGAGGGAAAAAGAAACAAGGGAAAGTAACGCATGACATACCTGGCGGGCTTAAGCAAGTGGATGGCAGAACGTGATCTGGGGGAGTTGGCAAATGCACGAAGCTTATCGGTAGCCACACGGGACAGGAGGAAGTGGAGAGCGATGATTGTCTACGTCCTGAAAGAAAGAGTAGGGAGGGAGAAATTATTGCTTACTATGAGGATATATAGGACATATAACAGATGACTCACGACTTAAAGAGGTTAAGAATGTACTGATTAGGAAAGCGCCCCATTGGGAGTCCGTTTCACTTTGCATCAGGGGAAGAGGCTGTCTCAATGGAACTTACTCCTTACTAGTGGAATACGAAGGGAATTAAGCAACTCTGTGTACATCTCCTGGTAGCCCCTAGCTGTAAAGGTCTAGACTGCTGGCATCAAGGAATGTAGTTCACCTGAACATCAGTCAATAACGGTATAGCAGCGAGAGGCTAGCAACGTTCCGTCTGTGGGGAAATAGGTAAGAGGGAGGGAAACAATACATCACCCACAAAGCCGTACAGACGCTTTTGATCTCAGTCGACACTGGAAAGAGAGGATTGGGCCGCTAAGGTCCAGACGTGGCAGCACTCGTTTAATATTGGTCTGATCTGGAGATAAAACATGAGAGAAGAAGTCAGATAATTTTGTGAGCGGTACAGAGAGCCAGCCATTTTACCAGCGTCTTCAGTGATGAATCGTATATACTAGTTACCTCCACTAAGGTTTAAAATGAATTTTATAAAAGAAAAAGCTTTTAAAAGCTTTCATTTTAATTGAAAACTAAAGGATTAGATTTAATATTTCCAGTAATTAAAATATTGTGCTGTATTTCCAAAAGAAATTATATTGATTGGAATCGATTTTTTTTCTAAAATAGCTAATTAATGCCATTTTTAGTCGTCTTTTATCGCAATGTAATTCTCTGTATTAAAAATCTTTCAAAAAATAAATGATACTTTTCTGAAAATTTATTTGAGGAATATTAGCTGATTTAAAGTATAATTAAGCTGATTTGAAAAAAAATATTCGCTTTAATTTTAAAATAACAAAAAACGTATTTTAAAAACAAAACAGTAGCTCTGATTTTAACCGACATTTCCATGATTTACGTCGTAGTCGAGGTGATGAGAGGACCTGTCATAATGATTGTCGTTCTACGGAGAGTTTAACTGTAAAAGCCAATTTAAGAAAATGACGTGGGCGCCTTTTTTATATAATTTTTAAGTACTCAGTAATCTTAAAAAGAGAGATAGCGAGTATATACGAGTTCCACTTGAGATTTGGTCTAACCGTGAGTCTCAATAGACGTTCCAGTAAAGGAGTCTCATTGATTGTACAACCGTTCATAATGAGAGGAGTTAATTCAGGGTCTGCTCGGTGAAAATGAAACGTTTATAGTTTGTAAATTGAGGGGTCGAATATTGTACGCCACTAAATCCATCATGTATTTAGTAGTGATCTGAGAACTTTCTGCAAATCGTTAATTTTGGGTGAGCCAAAAGAATTGACGTAATTTAAAACATGAATATCTGAGTAACTATTTATCCCAAGGCAAACGAAATTAAAACAGGCTTCATGCTGAACAGTAAAAGATTCATTTATTAAAATTCCAACAAAATATTCATAGAGATGTAGATTTTATAACCGATTTCACAAAGCTTCGCAAATGCTCAATATGCGCACCTTCTATGACATGACACACGTCAAGTTCATCCCCTGACAAACACGATGTAGCATGTCTTACGTAACATCCTCCAATGCCTTAGTAAGTTCCTCTAGGCTTGTAGGAAGAGGGGTTATATAGACATGTTCTTTTCACATAGTCCCATAGAAAAAATTACGAGGTGTCAAGTCAGGTGAACGTGGTGGCCATTTTAACACCACATTGCCATTATTACTAGGACCAAGGAGAGAACAACAACTTTCATGGACCTCCCCAAGAGGTAGGGCGTGATAGTAGAGAAAATAGTCAGAGTGGCATAGGCAGAGTCCCCTTATACTACACATTGTGAAACGCCTTTGCGTTATCCAAGGCGATTACTCTCGTGATGGATTTATTATCAAGCGTTTTACAGGTTTTATGAGTAATCACAGTTAAGACATCAGCAGTAGAACTAGGGGGGGGGGTGAAATACATACTGTTTGTCGCTTTTTCGAGGTGATTGACAACCTTCTTTTTTATGGTGACGCTGAAGAGACTGATGAAATAAAAATAACGTTGTATTTATTTGGTCACTTAGTCATGCAGCAATGGTAAGCAAACTGATTTTTACAGGGAGCCCCAAAGTTATGGATTTATACCAGTATTAGTTAGTTCCTTTTGTGGCTGCATCCGAATGAAAACTGACCAAGTGTAGCAGAGGTTGTAGTCATCCGGATGTGCAAATAGTAGTAGTCTCAGTAGGAATTCTAATTCACAAGCGGTCTCCAGCTGCATGTTTACATACGTTTAGGACATTGCGATCAGGTTTTAATTCAAAGTTGTTCTTCTCCTAGACTGATTGGCATATAGGGCCCATTCGGTCTTAGTGTTTTACCCATAGCTGGATTTTACCAATGTCATTAGCCCATAAGTGAATGTAATGAACTTGACTAGTATTTGAACTCGTCACCCCCATTCATCAATCCGAGCCGCTAACCAATACTCTGCCCTGCTTCCATAGAAGAGAATTAGCTAAACAGTTATTAATTTTAACGTACAAGGACACGTTGAAAAAATGCCTGGGAAGCTATTCGTTTGTGTAAATATTTAAATAATGGACATTCAACATTTTTTTTTCATATGTAGGATCGAAAACCGGAGGTAAATGGCTAAATATTTTAGCTTCAAGTTTCATGCGGTATTTATTGATTAATAATGTTTCATTTTTGCTAAATATTTAAAACGTAAATGTATATCACTATATTACAGATTTATTGATCCACTCTTGTATAACTGATATGCGCGTTATATAGAGGTTATCAACGCACAAAATGGGATCAACAAAACGAGTTCAAGTTCCGTTCAAGTCTGTTGCGTTTATTTTCGCAAAAATATCCTGGTCAATGTAGCAATATCAGTGTATAATGCGCAGAATACTGGAACATTTCTTGATGACCTCTACAACTGGGACGTCGATTGAAATAGTAGGTTACTTCATTCACATTTTAGTTTCATCTCTGTGTCAAGAGTAAGTCAGACTCTGGGGTTTATCTTCAGATTTGTCTCCAGATTGCAAATTTCGCCTGGTGTCTCGCCTTACAGCAAATTAGAGCTAACCAGTAGAGAAAGAATGTGTTGTTTTGGTGTAAGGAATACAGTGGTATGTTTGGGTCAGTAATTATGGATAGTTTAAGACAAGATAGATTGAAGAACAGTCTTCACCTATTCCCTCTTTTGGCCTTGTGCCACATTTTTTTATTACAACAAAATATATATTACTTTCCTCTATCGTATCTAGACTTTATAAACTTAATCACAGTACTAGATTAGCAGCAAGGGCTCAACGTTTTACAGTTGAAACGACTAAATGTAACCGTAATTTCTATGCTAACAATTTCTTCTCGCATTTCGGTTTCTTGCTTCACATCTTCAAATATTTAAATGCAATGTCAATCGTTATCTTCTATTTTCTTAATTGTTGTTCTTTTATTGTCCTCTTTCCTTAATGTTTTTTTTATTCTTTCACACTCAATAACCGTCTGCATCTTAGTGGATTTGCTCCCTTCCTTGGCGGTGAAATAATTTAAAAAATTTTCAGACTAATAATACTGCGGAAAAAATATCGAAATACCAGGGGTATTTGAAATGATTAACATATTCCCAAAATTTGATCAAGTCTCAGAATTTTAAAAATATCTTTTCTTGGTTAGGCCGTGATGTTTTTCAGCAGCCCCTCCGTATGAGTAGCTTAGATAGAAAGATTCGAAGAGACTTACATCGATCATATTTTCAACTGTTTCATTATTTTCATAGCGATTTTCTCGTAGATATATCTGTAACAGAACAGAAAAAATGGAAATTCCAAATAAGAAAAGTTTGAAAGTTCGCCAAAACATATCTGCACTATTCTTAAAATCTTGAAGTGTCTTCACCCGGTTGGGAGAATGTGGAAGAATCTGTGCATATAAACCTGAATGTTTTTTTCTTCTTTCTTTTAGGTCGTAGACTGAAGCAAAATTCCTTCCACTGTCGGAGAACTTGGTAAAAACAGTACCGGCAGAGGAAGCGGAAAATAGGAGAAAGAACGCTCTCAATATCCGAAGTTATTTACCAAGACAGTAAGTTGGCAGAATCCTTGCTTCGTCGTTATTCGTTCTCAAAATTCAAAATAAAGAAAGAAACGAGGATAGAAAAGAAAAAAACGATCGAAGAGAACAAAAGAGAAAAAAAATGGTGGGAAAACCAAACGGAGTTAGGCAGTATGGGCAGAGTAGGAGAGTTGATTCTGAGTAAAAAAAAAATAAATAAAAAAGAGCCAAAGAAAAAGAAACAACAGAAGAGAACGAAAGAGAAAATAAAATGAATAAAATGTCTTTACCAACGACAACGAATAGGTGAAGATTACAGATAATGTATAGAAAGTAGAAAGGCAAAAACGTTCTAAAACTTGTTCTTCTATGCGCCGTGTCCCTTCATGCCATGGGTGTTCCTTAATTTCTCGTCTTTTGTAACCCTTAATAAAGTTTATCGTTTTGCAATTTCTCTTAATACCTGTTCTTCCAATTTACACAAATTCATAAGGCAGGTTGCATTCCTCTGTCCCTCTTGCTTTCAATATGACCTGTGAGTGTCAGATTTCCCAAACTCTCTCCTCATTATGTGCCTTAAAAACTGTTTCTTTCTGGTGCTAATTATAAGTGCCGTTTTTGCTTCCATTTTCTCTAAAACGTAGTCGTTGCTCACATGTTCAGTCAATGATATTTCCAGTATCCTTCTGTAGAATGACATTTCCGTCTTATCTGTGAAAAGATTGTCCAATAATTACTGCCATATAGTTGAAATGATATTACATAACAGATCAGTAGAGTTTTCTTTGTTTCTAATGAAATTTTTTCTTACTTAACACTTTGCTTAGCTTTTGAAAGACATCTTTCTCTATCCAAATGCCCCTTCGGGTTTTCAGTGTCGCACTTTCCTTCCTCTGTTAAAACACTTCCCAAATATTTCAGTTTTTGTAATTGTTTGATTTTGGTATCTCTGATTTCAAATTTGCATTTGGGGCTCATCCTTTTGTTAACAACCACGCATTCTAGCTTTTTGCAATTTATGTTTAGTCCCTTCTTCTCGCTTTCCTTCACTACCTTCTATAGGAGTTTTCGTAGTTTTCTTTTCTTGTTTGCTATCTGAGTTATCTGCATACCTTAAGGTTGTGACTACCAATAATGAATCCTTGTAGGACATCTAATTCTCCCAGAATCGCTTCGCTGTATAGGTTGAATAAGTCTGCTGAAAAACACACCCTTGTCTTACACTCCCTTGATATTTTTCTATCCGTATGCAGGCTGTTTTCTACCAGTATAGGTTCTTGATTATTCTAATATCCTTCTCAAATATGTAATAATTGCTAAGCAGTTCCAATAGAATTAGAATTTGTGGGGAAAAGTGAATTTCAATCAAGTGATCTTGAATAATTACCTCTGTGTCATGTTGAAGATCAATGACTGTTAACTCACTCCTAGCGGCAATTCCGGGTCCGTAGGCTCGGGCAAAAATTCCCCATAGACGCCGCATACACGAGGTCGGGTTTGTCTATCTCCCCAAATGAGACTCTGGGTTCCTCTCTGCAGGTAGAGAGTTCTACAAGTCACTCGTGAGCCTGGCTCCAACAGACTGATATATACTAACCTCCCCACAAGGCACAAGGCCGATTTTTATGTGGGGCGAATCCGATCTCTTAGACTCGGGCAAAAATTGCACGTAGACCCTGCATACACGGGGTAGGGTTTGTCTACCTCCCCAAACGGGACTCTGCTCGTAGGCATAGCCTAGACTGGTTTCCTATCTGCAGGCAGAGAGTTCCACAAGTCAGTCTCGAGCCTGGCAGCGAACTGTCTGACTCTAACGGACTTTTCTGACTACCTTTGAGTTCATTATTTAAGGCGTCTTGCCTAGTTCCTTTCTGTTACCGGAGATGTCTTATTTAATCCACAACAATGACAAATTTAAGCTTTATTGAGAATTGAATTCAAAGGGCAAGACTGAATTCCTATGAATTAACACATTCTTCTTTTTGCTTTCCCTCGTTATGATATTTGCTTCAATATAGAAGATGTTTGACATCAAAACGAGTATCACTGCTTAACTTTGGGGTGTTGACATTTCTGAGAAGAATGGAGGCCGTCCTAACATTGCTGAAGTTTATGAGGAAGGCCAAACGTAAATGGGTTAAGAGCCTCCGTTTTATCCGGAAGTGTGTCAATTGACTTGTTCGGTGGTAATTCCCCATGAAGCAGTTGCAACAGCTTTGAGTTTATTTCTTATTGCATAGAACACACTGTTTCGATTGCATCATTCTTTGAATTAAGTATGTTTAGTCTTGATTGCATCATTTTTTGAAATAAGAATTTATCGCTTCGACAGTAGTTAGTCTTTAGATTAAAAAATAACCTCGCTTCGATAGCACCATTCTTAGGATAATGATGCTTCTCTTCAGCTGCATTCATCTTTTAAATTAAGAACGCCTCGCTTTAACGACTCCATTCATAGGAATGAGGCATACCCCAATTGCATACATTTTCTTTTTAATTAATTTCCCTATCTTCGGCTGAATTTATTGTTTCGATAAAAATGCCTTGCTACGATTAAATTAATTTGTGAAATAATAATGTCTGATTTAACCAATTACATTGTATAATAGTTTCTGCAATTCCCTGCTATTTCATTTTTATTTTTACATTTAATAGATATCAAATATTCAGCCAAATAATAAATTCAGCATGAAACAATCCTGAACTTTGTATCTAGGCTGGAAATATTTGGTGAAACAAGGTAATTTTTGGGACGTCAACGAATACTCGTTTGACACTTTTGTAATGTCAACGAATACACGTTGTCACTTCGTAATGCTTGTTGTAGTAGAGACTTCATAATCGCAGTTACCACTATAGTAATGTCGTTGAACAATACTGGTGTCAGACGCCTTCGAATATCACTCGCACTAATAGTACTTGCTCGATAATACACGCTCAAATAGTAATCCGTATAGTGATCCGAACAGAGAAATAGTATAGTGAATAGAGTAGTGTAAAGAATAGTGATCCGAATAGTAATAGAGGATAGAGTAGAAATAGCGATCCGAATAGTAATAGAGAATAGAGTAGAAATAGCGATCCGAATAGTAATAGAGGATAGAGTAGAAATAGCGAACCGAATAATAATAGAGGATAGAGTAGAAATAGCGATCCGAATAGTAATAGAGGATAGAGTAGAAATAGCGATCCGAATAGTAATAGAGGATAGAGTATAAATAGCGAACCGAATAATAATAGAGGATAGAGTAGAAATAGCGATCCGAATAGTAATAGAGGATAGAGTAGAAATAGCGATCCGAATAGTAATAGAGGATAGAGTAGAAATAGCGATCCGAATAGTAATATAGAATAGAGTAGAAATAGCGATCCGAATAGTAATAGAGGATAGAGTAGAAATAGCGATCCGAATAGTAATAGAGGATAGAGTAGAAATAGCGATCCGAATAGTAATAGAGAATAGAGTAGAAATAGCGATCCGAATAGTAATAGAGGATAGAGTATAAATAGCGAACCGAATAATAATAGAGGATAGAGTAGAAATAGCGATCCGAATAGTAATAGAGGATAGAATAGAAATAGCGATCCGAATAGTAATAGAGGATAGAGTATAAATAGCGAATCGAATAATAATAGAGGATAGAGTAGAAATAGCGATCCGAATAGTAATAGAGAATAGAGTAGAAATAGCGATCCGAATAGTAATAGAGGATAGAGTATAAATAGCGAACCGAATAATAATAGAGGATAGAGTAGAAATAGCGATCCGAATAGTAATAGAGGATAGAGTAGAAATAGAGATCCGAATAGTAATAGAGGATAGAGTATAAATAGCGAACCGAATAATAATAGAGGATAGAGTAGAAATAGCGATCCGAATAGTAATAGAGGATAGAGTAGAAATAGCGATCCGAATAGTAATAGAGGATAGAGTAGAAATAGCGATCCGAATAGTAATATAGAATAGAGTAGAAATAGCGATCCGAATAGTAATAGAGGATAGAGTAGAAATAGCGATCCGAATAGTAATAGAGGATAGAGTAGAAATAGCGATCCGAATAGTAATAGAGAATAGAGTAGAAATAGCGATCCGAATAGTAATAGAGGATAGAGTATAAATAGCGAACCGAATAATAATAGAGGATAGAGTAGAAATAGCGATCCGAATAGTAATAGAGGATAGAGTAGAAATAGCGATCCGAATAGTAATAGAGGATAGAGTAGAAATAGCGATCCGAATAGTAATATAGAATAGAGTAGAAATAGCGATCCGAATAGTAATAGAGGATAGAGTAGAAATAGCGATCCGAATAGTAATAGAGGATAGAGTAGAAATAGCGATCCGAATAGTAATAGAGAATAGAGTAGAAATAGCGATCCGAATAGTAATAGAGGATAGAGTATAAATAGCGAACCGAATAATAATAGAGGATAGAGTAGAAATAGCGATCCGAATAGTAATAGAGGATAGAGTAGAAATAGCGATCCGAATAGTAATAGAGGATAGAGTAGAAATAGCGATCCGAATAGTAATAGAGGATAGAGTAGAAATAGCGATCCGAATAGTAATAGAGGATAGAGTATAAATAGCGAACCGAATAATAATAGAGGATAGAGTAGAAATAGCGATCCGAATAGTAATAGAGGATAGAGTAGAAATAGCGATCCGAATAGTAATATAGAATAGAGTAGAAATAGCGATCCGAATAGTAATAGAGGATAGAGTAGAAATAGCGATCCGAATAGTAATAGAGGATAGAGTAGAAATAGCGATCCGAATAGTAATAGAGAATAGAGTAGAAATAGCGATCCGAATAGTAATAGAGGATAGAGTATAAATAGCGATCCGAATAGTAATAGAGGATAGAATAGAAATAGCGATCCGAATAGTAATAGAGGATAGAGTATAAATAGCGAACCGAATAATAATAGAGGATAGAGTAGAAATAGCGATCCGAATAGTAATAGAGAATAGAGTAGAAATAGCGATCCGAATAGTAATAGAGGATAGAGTATAAATAGCGAACCGAATAATAATAGAGGATAGAGTAGAAATAGCGATCCGAATAGTAATAGAGGATAGAGTAGAAATAGAGATCCGAATAGTAATAGAGGATAGAGTATAAATAGCGAACCGAATAATAATAGAGGATAGAGTAGAAATAGCGATCCGAATAGTAATAGAGGATAGAGTAGAAATAGCGATCCGAATAGTAATAGAGGATAGAGTAGAAATAGCGATCCGAATAGTAATATAGAATAGAGTAGAAATAGCGATCCGAATAGTAATAGAGGATAGAGTAGAAATAGCGATCCGAATAGTAATAGAGGATAGAGTAGAAATAGCGATCCGAATAGTAATAGAGAATAGAGTAGAAATAGCGATCCGAATAGTAATAGAGGATAGAGTATAAATAGCGAACCGAATAATAATAGAGGATAGAGTAGAAATAGCGATCCGAATAGTAATAGAGGATAGAGTAGAAATAGCGATCCGAATAGTAATAGAGGATAGAGTAGAAATAGCGATCCGAATAGTAATATAGAATAGAGTAGAAATAGCGATCCGAATAGTAATAGAGGATAGAGTAGAAATAGCGATCCGAATAGTAATAGAGGATAGAGTAGAAATAGCGATCCGAATAGTAATAGAGAATAGAGTAGAAATAGCGATCCGAATAGTAATAGAGGATAGAGTATAAATAGCGAACCGAATAATAATAGAGGATAGAGTAGAAATAGCGATCCGAATAGTAATAGAGGATAGAGTAGAAATAGCGATCCGAATAGTAATAGAGGATAGAGTAGAAATAGCGATCCGAATAGTAATAGAGGATAGAGTAGAAATAGCGATCCGAATAGTAATAGAGGATAGAGTATAAATAGCGAACCGAATAATAATAGAGGATAGAGTAGAAATAGCGATCCGAATAGTAATAGAGGATAGAGTAGAAATAGCGATCCGAATAGTAATAGAGGATAGAGTAGAAATAGCGATCCGAATAGTGGCAGATTAGAACAGAAATCGTTAGTCGTCAACTACTTCCTACATACATGCGTTTCTTCTATGGCCACGTGGTCTACTTAATTCAATAATGGAATCGCCTGTGTTTGATCACTGGCGATCTAGGTTCAAGCTCAAGTATCGGAAGCGACACTTTATTTCTACATAACATTATTACCAACAAATCAGACAAATTTCATATTTCAGGCCTTTGACTTCTTCGTTTGGATGAAAGAAGTTATTATAATCCAGTCATCTTGGAAATAAGCGCCATCTATCCTATCCACTTTTTCTGTCCAAGCTGTTAGCTATAATCAATGGTAGCATCCTATTGGTTCGCGAGAACCGAGTCTTAAAATTATAAAATCTTAGCGAATTTGTTGTTAGATTATCCGAAAATAATGTTATATATTAACAGCCGATGGTCTAGGTAAAATGTTAGTTATGCTACGCTCGTGCGCGCCTAGTGAAACTCTAATAGACACACGCCCCCCTAAGCAATAACTCTCATTGTATAAATCATCAAATTAATGAATTAGTTTTTATTGTGAACCCTGATTCTTGAAATATGGAAGAAGCAGTAGTACACTGGAACGTTTGCTTTGGTTTGTTTGTTTTACTGCATATCAACCTCAATGGATTATTTAAAGCCAACAAAAGTTTTATTACTAGTAATAATTTTTTTAATGTATCGCTGGTAATATTTTTTTTCAAAAATGTATTGCTGGAGATAAATTTTTTTACAAAGTATTTCTGGTATTAAAAACTATTTTACACTTTTATAGTGTTTTGACCTCAATTTGGGGGTTAACTATTTGCCCATAACTGGAACCATAACAGGTGCTACCATCCCGGGTCAGGGTGGACCTGGGAACACCAGTAATTGGGTTTGTTTGTTTTACTGCATATCAAGCTGTCCAATCTGTTAGCTATAATCAATGGTAGCATCCTACCGGTTTGCGAGAACCGAGTCTTAAAATTATAAAATCTTAGCGAATTTGTTGTTAGATTATCCGAAAATAATATTATATATTAATAGCCGATGGTCTAGGTAAAATGTTAGTTATGCTAATTATTAATTCCACGCTCCTCAAAATCTCTTGAGCAGATGCCTTGCTGTTAGATGTAGTTTATCGTCTTACCCAGGACAAGACTGGAAAGAAGTTGAAGAGATGTTAGTAGACTTTGTAAACTATTTCACCGTGAGATCTCTCTTAATGATTTCCGTGATTACGTTGAATACGTAACGAGAATTTATCATAAAGACATTGTACCCAAAAACTGTCCAAAGAGCTAAAAATATAATTGATTCTGACAAAAGAAATCGTCTTGAAGTTAAAAATGTGGCAAATCTTGTAGTTATAACTTTGATAGGTCTTCCAATGGATCTTTTGGACTGCAGCGATTCAGTTCAAATGTGACTAAGAAAACATTACACAGCTGATGACACTAGAGTAAAAAAGCATCATACTTCTGAACAGAAATATCAACCTAGAAATATCTTAATGAATAAATGTTTCCTATTAAATTATCAAAATGGTTTAATTCTTTTGATACTGTAAAGGGATTTTTCTATTCGCAGATTGACAAGAAAACTAGCAGAATAGGTTTCTAAAGATTACTTGCATTTATAGAACCGGTTCCTGAAAATTTGAGATGCCACTATTGGCGATAATATAGATCAGAAACATCAAAAGTTAATTCAACCACCAATGAACTTCAACTTTACTAACTTTATTTAAATTTTTCTATATTTACGGAGGAAAGTGATCACTACTGGAAATAACTCTTTGTTTCACACGTAAGAGGAATTTTTATTCGACTGATTCATTTGTTTTCTACGGCTTATCAACCCTTTGCAGGTTATTTAATGACTGAAAACATTTTAAAATTGTAAGGAATGTTTTTGGAGATAATAATGATTTTGTGATGCAAGCAATGCGATCCTTAACCCAGGCCTATACAACGCGTGTAGCTCTTCATAGATTGGGAGCCAACAATTAATACGCGAAAATTTATTGCTGGAATTGAATTAAGAAATTAAGTTTTTTAAAGAAATTTTTACTTTTATTTATCTTTAGAAAAGCTTACTTCAAGATACTAAAAAGTAATTAATGTTTATTTGAATTTGCAATATTCTATCTTTAAACAAACTTTTTCGGCGCGAAACTCATACATGTCATTAAGAATTTTATCACATAAAAAGTTTAAAATTTTTCTCTAATTGTTCTTCAGCAATGAGGATATTATGCATAAAATTATTTTTTAAGAATAATGTATACTTTTCTTTAACAGAACAAACAGGTATTTTACAGTATGTTGAATTTTTCTGTTATTCGTAAATAAATAGAAGACATTAAAAACAAAGGTAAATTAATGAAAAAAGAATTTATCACAAAGCTAATGTGAAAAATTAAATTCAATAAATTTAATATTTTGCAACTATTAAAAATATATCACAAATGTCAAGAAGACATTATTCAATTGTCTTGTCAATATCGTCTTTGTCTTTTTTACGTTTTTTTGGATTATTTTAAACTGCGAAATGTCATTATGAAGAATTATGCCACAGAAAGCTAATTTAATTTTTTATGCTATTATTCTTCATAATAACGAATATCTTGATTATAAAATTCATTTCTTAAGAAATAATTTGTGTTTTCGTTAACACTTAATGATCTGAAGTATATTGATAACATGCTTGTAAGAAAAAAACTTTATTCATTAATATGTCGAAAGTAACTGATGTAGCAGTTTACCAAAACCTTTTGAGCAATATCGGATTTAGATGATAAACATCTGTTATATCTTTCTAATTCTGTAAAAATGGCAAAAGAAATGGGTGGAAATCAAGGAAAAGTAATTAAATTAACAAGTGATACTAGTTGGAACATACGCGCAATAATGGCTTAATTGATGTTTG
>OZ038485.1:81223362-81228362 GCA_964036315.1 Acanthosepion esculentum
TTTCTCAATCACAGCGCGTTTATTCTAACTACCGTCGCTCCTCGGCAATGCGTATTGTTTTTAAAAAGCGATGATTAGGAATTGTAAGAAAACCTAAACATGTGATGAAAGTGAATTTATACATTTTTTTTTTTGTTCTTAAGATTTTACAACAAAAATATTAAACACTATTTATTTATTAGATTTACAAGACGGTGGAGTAATGGATATCGGCTCCGACTGAGGAACCGGAGAGCCGAGTTCGAAGTCCTCGACAAAATCCAGAGACGGATACGCAACATGGTTGGTCCTGATCTGGCATCCCGTCTGTAGTCGCTATCTCACAGACGTGCTGTGGCTTCCCTCTATCTGTTCTGCAAGTACTTTTATCGCAACTACTCCGACGATCTACATTCACTGGTTCCCAAACTGCATGAATTTACACATGCTACTTTCGGTCCCACCCTTTCACTGTAGAAACGGCTAAATGTAGCCATTTCTTTTATTCCAACAGCTTCTTAACTCGCAACTCCCGTCAGTGGAACTTCCTATCACTTGCTTCCCTGCTAGGTATAATCTTCAAATGTAATATCAATCTACATCTTCTGATGCCTTGACCATAATCCCTGTCCTTCTCTCCATCCTTTTTCCAAACACTCCTCTTTACTCTTACTCTCACTCTCTGTAACCTCTTGCGTGCTAGTGGCACTGACACCTTGCTTGAGATGACTTGCTTATATATATATATATATATATATATATATATATATATATATATATATATATGTATATATACCCGTAAGATAAGAACCAATAGAGGATAATTCCACTGTCCGTAACATTTAATTTAAAAGAGAACTCAATACAGAGTAGAGTTAAATATTATTTATTACAGAAGATTAAAACAAAAACATCATAAAAATCGATACACAACAGAAATCATATTTCGACACTACGAATGTGTCTCCTCGGGCGATGGTAAATTACTGGTGAGTGAACGATTAACTTAATTTCAAAAGCATAATTCTTCCTCTTTTTTTGAAAGAGAAAGAAAAGACGTAATATATATATATATATATATTGTCTTGTCTTGTATATATACAGGGTGTATCAAAATTACTTTTACAAACTTTGGTGGGTGCTCCGTCACACCAGAATGGGGACAAATATCCATACAACATTTCTTATTAAGTTTAAAGTAAGTTTACGGTAGAAGACGCTGATTTGCCATGTGGACTAAGTTACAATTGTCAATCGTGTACATTTGTAACTAGTCTGTCTTCAACGTTTAACGTGTATGGCAGTGAGTTAAATGTTCAGGCAGATATGATTTTTACCGAGTGAATGTTAATGGACGCGAGGTTACACGGCTTTATCAAATTGCGTTTTCAGAGAGAAGGCTGCCGAGTCATACAAACTTTGCTACTGTTTATCGTCGCGTTGGTGAGACAGGATCGAGGAAGACCGAAATCCCTCATACACCTGACCACCAAGAACACTTTCTACGGTCAAGTGGCGCTAACATGTCGTGCATCTTATAGTACCGTATATAGCAGCTCCTGTATCCGTATCATTTGCAACGTGTACCCCTGCTAATACGAAGACGCATGTAGTTCATGTACGATGGGGCTCCAGCACATTTTAGCCACATTGTTCGCGATGTACTGGTTGACATCTACCATGAAAGAGGGATAGGTCAGGGGGACCTGGTTCCATGGCCTGCACATTCCCCCGAACTCAATCCTTTGGATTTTTAACTGTGGGGCCACCTAAAACGAATGGTTTATGTAGCAGATAATAACGTAAAGACGTTTCATCGACGTGTCATGGGGGTCTGCGAAACCATTCTACACTGTATTAGAGTAATTGAAAGGGTGCGCCAGTCAATGCTCTAACGATTGCATGAGTCTGTAGAAGCAAGCGGAGGACATTTTGAACGTTTGTTATGAGTTGCTGTGTTGATGTACAACGATGGCCTTTTAGAGATATGTTTACATGGACATTTTACCTTATTTTGGTGTCAGGAACTAGCCTCCAAAATTTGTAAAACTATTTTTGATACATCCTGTACATACATACATACATACATACATACATACATACATACATACATATATATATATATATATATATATATATATATATATATATATATATATATATATTCACTGTGCCTTTTTATCGCTGTTAATCATCTTGTCCAAATATGACATTTTCAGACAAGGAGAAAACAACTGTTTAAATACTGATGTCACTGAGTACATTATGAGACACATATCGCACACACATACCTATATATATATATACATTGTGTGTGTGTATATATGTTTATTTTTTTTTAAACAGAAAAATTACAAAATATAAATACCATAACAACTTCAGTTTCACCGTTCAAGTTAAGGTAGGTTTTATTTTTATAATTATGAAGTGCACGTATCCCTTCCGTTTATGAATAGTTAACCTCAATTTCATATATATATATATATATATATATATATATATATATATATGTGTGTGTGTGTGTGCGTGTGTGTGTGTATATATATATATATATATATATATATATATATATATATACTAGAGCGGCATTTAAGCTAGCTCCTGCGTAGGGCTCTTGGTTGAGCCTTCAGCTTGTTCAGGAGTTTAAGAGTCCCAAAGTCATTGTATATTCTCAACATTGAAAGATCTCCTGGCAACCGTTTAATCTGGGTTTTCATTTGCACGGGACTTTCTTTTCCTCGCTGCAGCCTTGGCACTTTTGAGATTTCTTTTTGCGAGGCATACTGCTGTCGTATGCGATAGGTAACAATAAACTACAGAAGAACTCAAAATTGGTCGCCGCATTTATGTATTGCATTAATATTTAAGCTTACCTTTTAAAAGTTCACCGATAATTTTTCTGTCGCCACTTAAAGACAATTAAAGTACGTCGACGCTTACTTTCCGTACAAACAATGACTTCTATTTTATGCGTGACTTTTGCTGGATTTCGAAATTTCGATTATTTCCAAATTTATATCCAAATTATAAAAATTGTTATCGTACAAAAAAATTCGTCGCAAAAAAATCAGATAAACAGATAAAATCGCCGAAAACAGTCGCAGCAATGAAAACTTGGAAATCCAAAATTTCTGTAACATGAGCTATTGCAAGTGAGAGAGTTGTGTCCCTTTAATTGTAAAAGCGTGACACAGAGACTCACTAGCATTCGCATTTATCATATATATATATATATATATATATATATATATATACATATATATATATATATATATATATATATATATATATATATATATATATATATATATATACTTAATATATATATATACTTAATATATATATATATATACTTATATATACTTAATATATATATATATATACTTTATATATTCTACTTAGGATACAATCTCTTCCCTGTGAGCAGGTTTTCGTAGCGCCGCCGACGTGACGCCAGCGTATCCGACTCCAAGAAAGAATACTCTGACTTTAGAATTTCAGTTTTTCTGTTTCTGACCAGTCCTGTATATATCGTCTCTTCATCTAACTTAAATCTAATATAAATATGTCTCCATTAACCATGTCCTGAAGAAGGTCTATTTGACCGAAACGTCTGACGTCGACAGAATAACAAAAACATAAACAAAATAAAAACATTCAACTCACATATTCGGATTTTGCTTTGTCTTTTCCACATTTTCATCATACCGTCGGATCTACATCCACACATTTGCTTACATATATATATATATATATATATATATATATATATATAGGGTGCGATGGATAAATTGCCATCTAAATTACGTAAAGATGAAAATAACACTGACATCTCCTTTTAAGTTTTATATTTGTATTAAGACTATATTCAGCGTGCGACGGATAAATTGTCGTCTAAACTACGCAAAGATGAAAATAACATATAGGCCGGTTGATGAATATTATAGCTTAAAATCAGAGATGTCGACTCAAACACTTATATCTACACTGTGTAACATATATTTTAGTAAGGAATATAGATATGCATGTATGTGTGTGCGTGTATGTGTGTGTGTGTGCGTAGGTCTGTGCGTGCATGCAAGTATTTGGCAACATTCCCACTTTAGTACATGTTTCGTTGAACAAGACTGAATATGTCTTGTTCATATTTTGATATTTTTATTGTGTGCTTTTAATTGTTCTCTACACCAACTTAATGAGTATAGAAATTATTCTGAATTCTCTTGATTTCTGTAGGTCTTCTGCTAAAGTACTTACCGTTTTCAAGGATTTATTTATTATACTATAAATTGTGAATAATTGAGATTGTAGTTGCAGAAAATAGACATATCCTTAATTTCCAAATACGGCCATTACTTTATGTCCGTGTTTAAAATTGCTATTAAGGATCGTTTTCTTTTTTTTAGTTTTATAATAAGGATATAAAAAAGAACATTTGTAAGAATACAAGAACAAAAAATAATAAAAATAAACTAAGGAAATGTACCTTGTCGGTGTTGTTCAACAATATATATATATATATATATATATATATATATATATATATATATATATATATATATATATATATATATATGTGTGTGTGTGTGTGTGCGTGTGTGTGTAAAAATGTAGATATAACTAAAAATATATTAGTAAAAACACAATATAAAGACATATAAAGAAAATCTTTGCCGGCGTATGTCATCTTCTGATGCAAATGATAATTTAACTTGATAAAGAGGACAAAATATTTAACTTGATATCAGAGGACGAAATATAAATGTGTCTTTTTATTTTATAGTTTAATTAATAGATGAAAATGTATACAGAAGGACTTGATCGCAAGGTCATCTACAGTAAATTTTCGCCCTGACATTTACAAGATTTCGACATTCTTAGCAGATTTTTTTTCGCAGTGGGGGGGGGGGGGTATCTAATGACAAAAGTGATGGAAACAAAAAGAAAAAGAATTTAAACAAACAAAAAAAAACATTAATTAAAAATTCCCAACATCCCTCGTTCGTGCGAATGGATAGTGG
>OZ038485.1:81235862-81275862 GCA_964036315.1 Acanthosepion esculentum
ACCGGGTGGGCACAGTCCTATGGTTACAGAGAACTTCGGTTGAGTTCCACCACGGAATATGTGAGCGAGCGGCGCTATATTGAGTCTGATTTGCTAGTTCTTCGCCACCGAGCCCCGTTGGAACAGTTGGTATGGTGTTTGCTTGACAACCTAACTGTCAAGGTTTCAATTCTCGGTAGTGGATGCGCATTGCTGATGAGTCTCAAATATAGGACGAAATGGCTTTCTGCATTCTGTTGAGGTTTCAATGAATTACTTAATATTATATATATATATATATATATGTGTGTGTGTGTGTGTTATGGACCCTCGGGTCGATTTCGACGTATATGTGTCTTTCAGTTTTTATGTTTCGCATGAGACAACAATCCAGCAAGGGATTTGCAACCAAATCCACACGAAGGGCATGCTGAAAGGGTTGATTCACTAGCCTGAGATTTTATGTTAATTCTTAATTCTCTCAGACGGTTTAGACGATTCTTTTCAAAGTTAGTTATATCCCGGTAGCAGGTGTTTCTCCAGTTTGCTCGGTTTTCAATAGCAAGTTCGAACTCCTCTATAGAGATGTTTGCAGCAATTAAATTTATATATATATATATATATATATATATATATATATATATTGAGAAATGTTTTCTTATGGCGCGTTTCGTCCCTTAGGACTTCATTGGACTAAATTTGTTATGTTGGAGAGACTACACATGCGCATGAACGAGGGATACTGGGAATTTCAAATTCCCAGCATTCCTTGTTTTTGCGCATGTGTACTTGCACCAACATAACAAGTTTAGTCCTATGATGTCTTAAAGGACGAAATGTCTCACAAGAAAACCTTTTAAATTTTTACCCAATATTTTTTATGATGTATAAGCATTTATACCGTGATCTCATATAAATAATTAATACCATAATTGATAACGTAAAAATAGAAAAAAATTACCTTTTCTGTACTAGTTTATTAATCACAAAATACAGACGCATGTGTATATATGCTTGTGTACGCTCGTTTGTATGTATATATATATATATGCACGTGTGTATATCTATATACGTAACTGCATTTATATGTGTATGCGTGCGCAGAAACGTATAAATACAGGTATATGAACACAAATTCAAGCAATAATAAATAAAAAATAATTATAAACCTAATCTCCTAGATTTAAAACTTTAATAATACTTAAGATGCCACAAAACCAGATAAAAAAACGAATTAATAGTCAAGTGAATACATATATAAATATTTATGATTTAAGTATCAAAATCAATTATTTATGTATAAAAACGAAATACAATTTTCCTAACTCAAGACGAGAACACTCAAAATATTAAAAACATGTCTAAAAAAAAATGGGGACCAAATAGAAACAAATGGCAACATTTGAAAGAAAAGATGAAAAAGAAACAAAGAGGGAAAAGCCAATGAGTGAGTATAAAGTGGAGAAAAAATAACGAAAATAATCACGACACCCTACACACACGCACATCCGCTCAGACAAGCGCATGAGCTCACGAGCACGAACGCACATCCGCACAGACGGGCTTATGGGCGCATGCGCGCGAATGCACGCGCACACACACACAGACATTATGAAAAAAATTTTCACCAATGAAAAGTGCATACAAAAAAGAAAAATGGAGAAGTAAAAGCAGTAAATTGCTGGTAACCCCTGACGAGTGGAAAAGCACACAGGATAAAAGGGGGTGGGGGGCAACAAAATGGGGTTCAGTTTCAGTTTAACGTAAACAATAAAATAAAAAAATAGGGAATCTATTTCCAGTACTTGTATCACTACAATAATGTTTGAAGTAATAAAAATATCGGTTTAAAATAAAGTCCATTAATTCCTAATATATATGCCGTGTGTAAGAGCAAAAGTGTCCAAATCGTGTAGCAGAATTTCTAAATAATTCTTCAGTTTTCTAAAATTTCTTCTCTGTGCCATGCGTGATACACGCATAGGCAGATTTTTTTCCCGCAGTAGATGGTCATTTCTTTCTGCAGTAGCCCACTTGCCATTAAAGGCTATAGAACACGTTCCTGCTATTCTGCAGTAGACCACTTGCCATTAAAGGCTATAGAACACGTTCCTGCTCTTCTGCAGTAGACCACTTGCCATTAAAGGCTATAGAACACGTTCCTGCTATTCTGCAGTAGACCACTTGCCATTAAAGGCTATAGAACACGTTCCTGCTATTCTGCAGTAGACCACTTGCCATTAAAGGCTATAGAACACGTTCCTGCTATTCTGCAGTAGACCACTTGCCATTAAAGGCTATAGAACACGTTCCTGCTATTCTGCAGTAGACCACTTGCCATTAAAGGCTATAGAACACGTTCCTGCCATTCTGCAGTAGACCACTTGCCATTAAAGGCTATAGAACACGTTCCTGCTATTCTGCAGTAGACCACTTGCCATAACTGGTGGGGGGGGGAGAAGAGGATTCATACCTTTCCCAAGAGTATTAGCATGTAAGTGAATGTAATGGATTCGACTGGAATTTGAACTCGGCTCTCCAATTCCTCAATCCGAGCCGCTATCTATTACTCCAGCGTACCTCCATGTAATTACGCATATACTCACATATACACGAATATTTTTAAATATGCATTCTGTATATGCACCGTGTGTATAACTCGTACTCACTAGTAAAAATCACTGTTAATAACTCATTCTCGAATTGTCCCCTTTAAAAATCAAATTGTCCCTGTTCCACGTTGGGAACCACAGCTCTAGACAGATCCATTATTGCTACGGTTGCAGAACATCTGGTGCCCCTACGACACTGATTGGTTACGGGGTTTATGATGATGATCTAAGCAAGTATTAAAATCAAACCAATCCTCTTTGCCCTTCCTTCACTCAAATTCAGTTGCTACTGTTTCTTTTTGCCTTCACTATGTTTGTTAAATTTTCCATGCTGTCTTTCCTCTTAATGGCGACCAGATTTTTTTTTTCTTAAGTGAAACTTATCTACGTTTATCAGTAATTCTGATGCCGTATAATGAAATACGTATCTAAAGTTATATGTGAAATATCTTTCAACATTATTTCGTACATTATTAACGCACCTGATACAATGTTTAATAGCAATTGCATAAATCGAACATTCTACAGTGAGAAAAACTTCAGTTGATAACTGCCTGTCAAGATGCAAATCAATCTTTAAATATATCTAAAAAATATATTCAATGGCAGACGTTCGGATAAAATCAAAATCGAAAACAGAAACATTTAATACAGAGAAACGCTTCAAATTTCTTGTATAAAATAGTATTTTATCTTCCAGAGGTCATTTGGCCCATTTAGTAACAATTTTAGTACATTATTGTTCACCCAATACAAAGCCCAAGAGCAACTCAAAGTAGAGTGTTACTGAATCTGATGTTTGAAAGATATAAAAGGAGCTGCCCAAATCCGCACTTTCTAGCCTTGACAGAGTTCAAATCGTTTACGCGGCCTTTTGGCTGATAAATTATTCTCATCCCTGCTACCCCTTTCTCGCAGACAAAACGCTGATAGGCTCTCGCTACTCTATCGCTATTTCCATAGCAAACTGTTCAAACAAAATACATTCCTAAGACCTTCAAAGCTAGGAGACGTCATGCCATGCACACTAGGTCAAATCATTCTCATTGTCTGCATTGCATTGATAAGGAGGAGATGCCACTCAGACAGCTTATTCCCACGAGCTGCTGCTCCGTGGAAGAGTCTCTCGATAGCCCCTTGACCACTGGGATCACTCTAGGTTCGACCGTTATCTATCCTCCCTGTTCTCATAAGCTGCACTTATTACCTCCTCTTCTTGTGTCTATAAAATATTTTCTGGCTTTAAATAACTCGGAAAAGGATTGATAATCCGTAAAAACCAACTCAATAAATGAATCAGTCATTCTCAATGGAGTTTACATCCGTCGAATATTATAGGCAGTGGAATATCTGTGGAACAATCAAATGTTCCAAGAAAGGTTTTTTTTTCGGAACATGAGCTTCCGCCCGTCACAATGACTGGCTGAACTCTCAAAGAAGTTCAATAATATTTAGACTGAGGTTTACTTCAGATATCAAGTAGAACTTATATATATATATATATATATATATATATATATATATATATATATATATATATATATATATGATCCATCGTAAATGCGGATATAAAAGTGGTCGGCTTTTCTAGAACTCCAGAAAGTACCCGACTCCTTTTGACATGCTTCATCTATACACAGTAACGTGCAGAGCTTTGGTGACGTTTGGTGATACTCAGAGCCAACCCCTAAGACTCAAGTAGAAGGGTCCTATAGGGCCTAGTACTGAGAATATATATATATATATATATATATATATATATATATATATATATATATATATATATATATATATATATATATATGATCCATCGTAAATGCGGATATAAAAGTGGTCGGCTTTTCTAGAACTCCAGAAAGTACCCGACTTTGGTGACGTTTGGTGATACTCAGAGCCAACCCCTAAGACTCAAGTAGAAGGGTCCTATAGGGCCTAGTACTGAGAATATATATATATATATATATATATATATATATATATATATATATATATATATATATATATATATATATATATGATCCATCGTAAATGCGGATATAAAAGTGGTCGGCTTTTCTAGAACTCCAGAAAGTACCCGACTCCTTTTGACATGCTTCATCTATACACAGTAACGTGCAGAGCTTTGGTGACGTTTGGTGATACTCAGAGCCAACCCCTAAGACTCAAGTAGAAGGGTCCTATAGGGCCTAGTACTGAGAATATATATATATATATATATATATATATATATATATATATATATATATATATATATGTATATATGATCCATCGTAAATGCGGATATAAAAGTGGTCGGCTTTTCTAGAACTCCAGAAAGTACCCGACTCCTTTTGACATGCTTCATCTATACACAGTAACGTGCAGAGCTTTGGTGACGTTTGGTGATACTCAGAGCCAACCCCTAAGACTCAATTAGAAGGGTCCTATAGGGCCTAGTACTGAGAATATATATATATATATATATATATATATATATATATATATATATATATATATATATATATATATATATATGTATATATGATCCATCGTAAATGCGGATATAAAAGTGGTCGGCTTTTCTAGAACTCCAGAAAGTACCCGACTCCTTTTGACATGCTTCATCTATACACAGTAACGTGCAGAGCTTTGGTGACGTTTGGTGATACTCAGAGCCAACCCCTAAGACTCAAGTAGAAGGGTCCTATAGGGCCTAGTACTGAGAAATGTGAGAATGGAAGACATTTTAATATGGAAAAACAGATGAAACATGAAATAAACACTTTATTCTAATTAAATAAAAATTAAATTTCTATTTCACTCTTTGACTGGATGTCCTCTCGGTATGGATGCCTAGGGCGGCGCACCCTCAGCCCTAACCCCTTCTGCATGCTACTCTCTTTGCAACAGTCAGATCTAAACGAAAATGAAATATTGTTGTCATAACTGTACTGTAGCTACACAATCTTCACTTACTTTACACAGTACTGTAGGTTATGATTATTTTCGGATATGGAGCCCAAGCATAAACACGATATACCGTTTCATTCCATAACACAGCTATATATATATATATATATATATATATATATATATATATATATATATATATATATATATAAGGAAAGAACAGTAAGATATAAAATCCGGTGTTCTTATAGATATTTTTATTTTTACACAATAGTGCTCTATGTAAATTTAAATTTACAGAGCATTAATATTATAAATTAATAGATTTAAAATATGGTTTTACCGCTACACAGTGATAACCATGTTTCAGAAATGGAAGCTAAAGCCCCTGAATTTAATTTTGTTATTAAACCAAAGACATTAGTTCCATTTCCTCATCAAGCGAGTTTTGGAGTAACTTACTTTTTAAAATTTACGGTTGTTAACGGCACAGGAAAGATTCATATATATATAAGTGAACATAGAAGTCAACACTTAGAGGCGACAGTCTGTTTCATGCTAGTGCAATCGTCAGGCAGCTCTGACGATTGCACTAGCATGAAACAGACTGTCGCCTCTAAGTGTTGACTTCTAGGTTCACTTTTATATTTACACACGCTCTATCTCTGATATTGAGCACTTTATCTCAAAAATATAGCACACTTTAAGACTATATTTCTTCATATATACACATATATATATATATATATATATATATATATATATATATATATATATATATATATATACTCTGATGCAGTTTTATACACATAACATATACCTTGAAAGTAGGTTTATCTAAAATATAATAAATGTTGTGTACGTACTAACACAGGTAATGACACGAGTCATGTAATGCTCAGACTGATTTCTAAATGGTAAAATTAAGATTTCACGTAAGAATAATGTTTTGTATTTTCTGTATGTGTAAAAAAAAACAAACGAAACATGGTCACTACTTACAAAAAATATATAAATGTAGGATTTTTTGCCATTTTGAATAATACCTTTACTGAGCAAGAAGCACCTGGTAAGTAATCCTTGAATGAAACCTGGCGCCAACGGAGGCTGCTTAGTTGGGCTGGGAAACTTCATGAAGAGGAAAATGAGTTCACTTATAACAGCTACACATCATCTTGGAACTTTGCCAGTGCTTTCTGAAATTTTTCCATGAGTTACTAGTCAAACCTTTGGATTTTGGAGGTTTTGGGATTTTGTAATTTCGGATAACGTATACTCAACCTATATATATATATATATATATATATATATATATATATATATATATATATATTATTATCCAACGTCGAAAGCATGACTCGGAGTTTCACGCAAACGTTCCATCTTCAGGTACGAAATACCCACTAACCGTTATATGTGCGTATATGTATGTTTTTTATCATATCCAGATATGTCTCTCTCTATCTATCTATCTCTCTCTCTTTCTCTCTCTCTCTCCCTCTCTCTCTCTCTCTCTCTCTCTCTCTCTCTCTCTATATATATATATATATATATATATATATATATATATATATATATATGGGGAGCAGTCCTGGCAATTTATTTTATATATACCTGCTTCAGAATTATTATCGTTATGGGTATTTTGGGTATTGCTGTTGTTTAGACTGGATAAATCGCTTTGGATATATGTTTGTCGACCGCGCCTTTTTTACGGTTGGGACAATTTTATTGATTTCTAAGAATCTTAACATGAAACGTCCAATGCCTTTTGGACAGTTTAGGTTTTCATAAGCCTTTATCAAAGAATTCTAGGTGTGATGATAGGGTTAGGACTGTAGGTGTGCGTGCGATTCTGTTTCAGTGCCGCATTTTATCTCGCTGGTGAATGCCATGTTTATTTCTTTCACGCTTTAGTTTGTGGCGTCATGAAAGAAAGAAAGAAAGAAAGAAAGAAAGAAAGAAAGAAAGAAAGAAAGTAAGAAAGAAAGAAAGAAGATAGAGGAGGTGATAACACTCTCAAGTTTTTAAAGTCTGCTTCGGTGATATTGAAAAAAATTATACAACTAAACGCTATCCAAAGTAGAAATTGAAAATCCTGGGACGCAATTAACATAGGACGATGTTCTCTCCATTGGAAAGTAACGCGCAATTGGAGAAAGTGGCATAGAGAATTATATGTCGGGGGAGTGTAGATTTCAAATCAGTGTGGATTTCTTTGCTTACTAAGGAATAAGCTGGGAACCACTCGTATTACGCGGGTTGCTAAGAATGTAATCGCCTCAATTATGCACGTTGCTAGAAACGGAGTTGATCCGATCAATATATTAGCTACCATACATTTCAATTTGCTAGCATTTCTGGAAAAAAAGATCATCAGCACCAGCAGCAGCAGCAGCAGCAGCCCCATGATCGTGTGTGGCCGTGCGGTTGCTGCACGGCTGAGCACCTGACTACTTCTCTCGATATCTGATAAGCCGGATAAATACTGATTCATGCTTGCGTTAGGCAAAAGAACATAGTGGAGAGCATTCCTCTTCAGGTAAAACTGCAGCTGATGCTCTCCGACTTGAAAGCTCGCCTGTCCCAACGACATCTAGTCAGGGGAACCTTCCGACACTGACTGCAGTCTAGGGAGCATTCCCCTCAGCGATACTGTGCCATCTTCGCACTGGCTGAATACATAGCCATGGGGCCTCAATCTACGCATTGTGCTAGATGGCCGTTGAACATCTGCACTTTGACAGGTATTGTTTCTAATCCTGCCGGTTGTCTAGCCACCCTTCTCACCTGAAAAGCCCTGTGGAGGAATCAATTTAGTCGCTGATGACTAGACCATGCGTCAGGTCGTACTGAGTTCTATTATTACTCATGAGTGAGGTGACATTGGTTGAGGAAGGCTGTAGAAAGAATCGTCTGATATATTGTGCTAACAAGAAAAAGAATGAGTACCTTATAACATATTTGACTTGTTTTGGCATCATCAAGATTTTTCTCCCCGATTAGCGGTGGCACAGTTAAACTGAAGCTATATGTACATCATAAATTTCAAACAAGAAGGCTCGTTAGGTAAAGGTCATTCTGTGCCATATAAAAGTTTACACTATGATACAAAAATAGTTCTTGATCATAAGGAAATGTCGTCTATAAGTGTATGGAGTATTTTATTCAGAGACAAAATTATAAAACATACACAAATAAACTTTGTATCTACCGTGATGGGGGTGTTGGAAAGTATTATCATTTCATGCCTCCTGGTTCATTTTTTTAACCATTTCACCTCAATCAAGACAATAAAGCCACTAAGACGCAATGGGTTACTGAGTGTTAAGAGAATATACGAAAAAAACAATTAAGGAGATAAAACAACAAGGGGACATGAATTAAGAAGACATGAGATAACATTGCATTTAAATTTTTGAAGATCAAACTTGGCTGCGAAACAAGATGCCGGGAGAGATTTCCACATGCGAGAAGTGCAATAGAAGAAACTCTTCATATGTCGGATTCAAACTCTTTTGCACCACATTTAAAGGAACATTCCTGTCGACATTCACGATTTAGAGAAATATTATTTGACAATAAAGTCTCCTCGATAATGTTGAGATCAACATATATATTTACGATTTTATCATAGATACAATCTCCGAAATGACGTTTAAATTGATAAACAATGTTGGTCTTTTGCAAAACATTAGTTGATGGAGAAAAGTTATTGCGGATGATTAAGTTTATTGTACCAAATTTAGTATAGTATATAAATAGTTTTATATTTTACTGGGATCAGTGTAGTATATATTAGTACTTATGAGCTATTTTAGGAGTTTATCTGATTGTGGTATACTAGGTTGATATGTTTAGATTTATCTGAGGAAGCATTACGTTCTTTTTGATTTATGATAATATTTCTAATAGGTAGTCTAATTTGTTAATCAGCAATGTAATTAGGAAAGTCATTATTATTTGTTTAAACTCAGTGTGTAAAACTTTTTTGTGGAAGATTTAACCTTTGTATAGTTTATTAAATTTTGTATAATCGCGATTTTGAAGGATATTCCCTTTTATAGCTGAGAGTGCTCGTGTTTATGCTAGTTAGTATTTTTTTATATTGGGAAGTAGTAAACGTATTATTATTGATGTCTATCACTATATCAGTTAAAGGAAATTCATTGCTATTGTTAAGTTCATATGTGAACTTAAGAACGGAGCTTTTGTGGAAGTTTTGTTTTGTAGTTCATGTATTTGAGGGGATTAAAATAAAATAAATAGACATAGCATGTCTAGAGTGTTCGACCAAACAAAGTTGAATAAAGATATAGCGCATATAAATATATATATATATATATATATATATATATATGTGTGTGTGTGTGTGTGTGTGTGTGTGTGTGTGTGTGTGTATTTAGGCAACAATCCTTCTTTCATGCATATTTCATTGAATACGATAGACAAGGTGCTTTTATTTAGTTTTTTATACAATTTTTCATGCGATCTAATTTTTTTCTTTTCAGATGATAAATTATATAAAAATTGTCCGAATGTTCTTTTTATCCGAGCGCTTTCGGCTATACATTTAGCCATTTTCAAGGATTAAATATTTTAAATGGTAAATAAGAAATAGTTTATTGCGTGTATATTTTATAAAATGTTTTCATTTTTCAAAACACGGTCAAGATATTGTGTCCATTTTCAAAAAATAAATAAAAGCACCATGTCTATCGTATTCAATGAAATGTGCATATATATATATATATATATATATATATATATATATATATATATATATATATATATATATATATGTATATATGTATGTATATATGTATGTATGTATTCGACGTATGAGGTTCAAGCAGCTCAGTTCCTAGGAACCGACATCCCAGACACCAGTACATATGATTTGATTATAGTGGCATAAATAAACCTCACTTTTTAAAATGCCGAACCTCGTCCCTAAACAACCTTCTGCAGGTTTTGAATTCAGAGTTGTACTTCTCGTAGACCAGTTGCCATCCAAGTCTATAGAACCCAATCTGTCCTGCTATTTTCCTATATCTGGACAAAGAAGAAGAGGATTAATACCATTCCCAACCGTAGTAACACGCTATCCCTATACGCCTCAGTGAGGTCTATACAGAGACAAAAACAAAAAACAAGCTTGGACTAGTACAATATAATATCAAATTATAAAAATAATAGGAAGATTATGCTACACCAATCTTTTATATGAAGAGGGTCTGTCTACTTTGAAAATCCATACTCAAACGTGAACTGTGTTTGAACACCGTTCATTGGCTCTAATGGCTGATAATCAACTCGGCCATGCGTATATATTCTTATCGTGTGATTTATAAAGCATGACATACGGCAGGCAATCTATTCATTGGAGGTATGAATGTTAAACCTGTACAATAAGGCGTGTATGGTTCAGTATGAGCACCTCTTCAGTAGACACAGCGGAGTAATAAATACCGTACAGTAACCATTAATAGATAAAGAGAAATAGCGACAGAGAAGTTTGACACCAAGGATTCAACAGCAGTAAGAAAAAAAAAGCGATGGCGTTTATATCAAGCAAAACTACGAACTTGCTTCTGACGTACGGTAGGCAATCTATTCCTTGTAGGTATGAATGCTAAACCAGTAGATGTTTTTAAATAAATGCAGGGTAGCCCCATACTTTTTGTCTGAAGTATATATATATATATATATATATATATATATATATATATATATATATACAGGGTGTCCCAAAATAATGTATACACTCTTTAAATATTAATAGTTAATAATACATTACTGTGATGTGAGAACTTATATGGATGAAAATATGAAAAAACAGATGGATTGGAAGAAGAGGGTCAGTTGAATACCCACCTAGATCATCGGATTTGACAACCCCCACAAATTTCTTTTTGTGGGGGTTTCTAAAAGACAAAGTTTTCAGCAGGAAACCTGAAACAATTGCTGAAATGAGAGAAGCAATTGAAGAAGAATGTGCTCAAATACCAGAGGAAATGATACGGGACGTTTGTAGGTCTATTTCTGCAAGATATGAAAAGTGTATTGAACAGAATGGCAACCAGTTTGAGCACTTGATGGGAACTCATCATTATATGAATATTCTGCCATTGCCCCAAGTGGCTTTTATCTTATTAAAGTTAATTTTCTATGTTTGTATATTTTACTCTCAAATTCTTTAAATGTGTATTCTTTCTTGTATTAATCTTATTTACAATTTAAAATAAATACATAAATTGAATAAGTTATAACGATTCAAAGAGTGTATACGTTATTTTGGGACACCCTGTATATATATATATATATATATATATATATGTGTGTGTGTGTGTGTGTGTGTGTGTGTGTGTGTGTGTGTGTGTGTGTGTGTGTGTTGGACTCTCTCCCGTCGATTTCGACAACCATATTCAGTTTTTATGTTTGTGTCGTATGTGACTCTTCAGTCCCGCTAGTGACCTGCATACAAGTCCAAATATTGTGCAACGCCGAGGATCTCGGGACATAGCCACAGGAATATATTATCATTTATCGTTTCCAAGAAATTGTGACAGTTTATAGATTATAAAGTAATGGAATAGGTGACTACGCCCTGAAGGACCATGGAATTAAAACAAAATGCCAACCAGAAAATATACGAACACAAGAGTGAAAAATACATAGTGATTCTTCCATAGTTTTTGGAGAAGGCTATAGAATTTATGTATCCAAACTGTATTGTAACCAGAAATGCAATAAAATGATTGTTTACAGTTGTCTGAACAACTGTTAGAATGAGAATATCTCATCTTTCCTCAAAATAAAAGTCGTCGTTTATTCGAACCATGCTCTCATAGATTTATGAAATACATATAGACAAATTTACATTCAGTCTCCTTACTACATACACTAACGTGCCAAAAGTCACAGGAAGCATACAGGACCACCTCGTACAGGAACACCCCGGTAAAGTGTAGCAACTGGACGTGCCAGCGATCGATTCCGCAAGTGATCAGAAGACTTCGATACTTGTCTAGAGATCTTTGATATTTGTAGGGGCAGAATTTGTGGAACCGACTGCGAAGAGAATTTTCCCCGACCTCTACACTCTTATGCTGTTCAAGTTTAGGGCTAACCCTTATCTTCTATGCTATCCGTATAAACTTCCTCTTAATATAACCCTCTACCTGGAGTGGCCCCGAGCCTTGTACAAGACGAACCTCACTGTGACAAAAAATAAATAAATAAATACTCGTCACGGCGATTCCAAATCCGGCGCTGATAACCGCTATGTAACGCACATCCACAGTAGTAATCGTTTCCAAGTAATCTCGCTAAGCGTTACGACGCGTGAGAATACATACAGCAAATGATAACATTCTGAATATTAGTCATGCAGTAGTTTTAGTGATACTAAAATTACAATCTAGTATCTTTGAGGGATTTGTAATAATAGCCTACGCTTCGCAAATCTAGGTTTGGTGTAGTGATTCCAAATCAGTTATATGTGATATGACAATAAAATTATGATTGTATCATCGCAATTTTGAATGTGTAAATTTTGTTTGTAAAATAATTTTAAATGGACAATGTAGAATTATCCCCGTCATAAAGCTTCTTTGCACGCATGAAATTAAATTGTCTTTGAAAAAATTAGAAGACTGATACATTTCGAGAAAAAAAACTTTTTTTTTTAAATTTAGAATGAAAAGTGAATTACGGACTTTATATATGAGGTTTAATGTTTTACTATATATTTCGAAAAGCGTGTTTCAAACAACATCAAATTACAATACTGAAAAACATCTCTCTCTCCCTCTCTCTCTCTCCCTCTCCCCCTCTCTCTCCCTCTCTCACTCTCTCTCTCTCTCTCTGTCGACATATTATATATATATATATATATATATATATATATATATATATATATATATATACACACAATATCACTTGATGATTATTAGAGATAATTCCAAGTAGGATATGGACGTCTGAAATCTACAAAATAAATTATCACTTGACCAAATTGATTTTTAAGGATTCTGTATTTGTTATACATACACACACACACACACAGACACACACACACACATATATATATATATATATATATATATATATATATATATATATAAGGATGGATAAAGAAAGGAACCGCAAAACTAGATATATATTTTCATGCATATACCGGTTTTAAATTTAAAATGCAAGTGTATTTCACTTTGAATTTATTTTCGGTCTGCTTGCGAGAATTCCTGTGGATGTTCTATGAATTGTATGATCTCAACCCGTTCAATTACCGGCGTTTACGTGCGTAATTATAAATAAATAAATTATATGTTTAAATATGATTAATTTAATGACTATTAATATACCTAAAGTGTTTATAATCGAATTATATTTCCGTAAACGTAGTCTGCGGTGCTGAAAAGAACAAGAATTAGCACCTATTGTTTCAGTTAATATATAAATGGGAATCATGCTGTCGACCATGCGTTTCAAACAGACGGGCTGGTAGGATTATTTTACACCCGGGACATACTTATTATAAATCCACCACTTTTTATTAATTATTCAAATCAAGCTAATTGTCTTAAAATGCTCGCACCCTAAATAAAGGGGCAGGAGGATATTTCATGAATGAAAATGGTGATTGGATTAAGGATGTCTCGGGTGAAATGTTCTCTAAGCTTACGTAATCATAACGGCTTGTTTATCTGAATGTTAAATGTTTACCTATTTATATATAACTGGGAATTATTCGGTCAATCAATGATTAACGGCCTAGTCGCCACCTAATGCGTTCGATCTCCCCTAGGTTATAAAGCCACTAAGATACAAGGAATCACACGGTATGGAAGAATTAGGTACAGAAACATTAATAATGAGCGGGAAGAAAAAAGAGTAATCATAAGGAGAGTAGATAGCGATTGATATTGCATTTAAAGTTTTGCACATTAAAGTTGCTTGGAAAGCATTGAGTTGGAAGGGAGTGCCACAACCGAGAAGCGGGAGAAAAGAAAGTGTTAGCATACAACTTACGGCTACAACTATATATTGATGAGATCTCGACGCCAGTTTAGCACTGCGCTTAAATTCAAAAAGTATTGGTACAATAGCGAAGAGCAATTTTTATTCTGCTAAATACACAGAAATGTGGCACAAGGCCGAAGGGGGGATTGGGGAAAGGTGGGTCTTCTTCTGTCTTAACTATAACTTAGCTAGCCGGAAACACTGACCCAATCGTACGAACAATATTCCTTACACCAAAACACCACATTCATACGTACCTTTCTTACTACAACCACCATAATACCACACTGTCTCCATATAAATACTAACTAGTCCCCATATTTACAATTCAGTATCTGTGGGGGGAGGGGAATAAAATAACAATTCTAAAAACTAACCCCAATGAGTATTTACAATATGAATACAAAGCTATTTACAAGAAACTAAAGAAAATATTATTAGTAATAACACCCCCCACAATCACTAAATGTGACAGAAATATCAGTTCACAGGCCGAAATCAATGCAGAACTAAAATAGTATAAAACATTCATTCATCCCAAGCACACACACTGACACGCACTCATTGAAACAACAACAAATACGAAAACACTCACGCGAAACAAAAGGCGCCCCGCATCCACCAGAGAACTGATATCACTGACCACCTAACGAGGGAGCGGATGGGAAATTAAACTTAAAGAAAAATAGGGACAGAAATAAAAGGGGCCAAATGAGCATACATACCCTAGCTAAGTTAACTGGAAAAAGAAACTAAAACATCAAAAATAAAACCTAAACTAGCCTAGTTTTGGGATAGGTTGCACTAGTTCAACCCAGTAAGAGCAATATCCTGATGCCTAACCGGCATCAAAGTGCCACTCAAGGTCAGCCCCTTTCACACGACACAATCGCGCAAGATGCACCCACCATTTGCTGAATTCTGATGAAGTGAGCCGCCGCCTTTCCGTCCTAATCTTGACTTTAAGCTGATGCCTAAAGTACAAGATCAGTTGGGAAGAGGTGAACTTCTCGCCTCCATAGAATCCCTTCTGACGCGTCGTCCAAATCCCGACTCCCATAACACCTAGCAAGCAGTGGAACACATATTGTTCAGCCTTCGTCAGCGGCGGTACCACAACTACAAACGGAAGAGGCCTTAAGTACAAACTTTCCATGCAGTATGCGGACCATGAGGCCTACAACAAACTTGCACAACGGCACTACCAACGTGCAATGAAAGAAGGCGTGACCCAGGGTCTCGACCCCCCACCACCACCACAGCGTCGGCAGTTTGGAGATTTCTCCAAGCCAGGTGAACAAAGTCTTTTGGTGACCCAGAGGGCCCCACGAATCACCATCCAGGTGAGTGATACCTCATCATTATTGAGACATTTCAACCCGGGTGTTCAAGGCCATATTGATCGAGCCTCCTGCTTCGTAAGTCCGAGCTTGTCAATCAGCTCACATGAACGGACCCCCTGACTAACACTTGATATAATGCCCTACGAGACAATGCCTGGACGTTGGAGAGGCCATCCGACGCCCGTAAGAGGCGTTTCAGAGCAATTCGACATTCGCGATAGAAGGAGCACTCTGCTCGGGGTAAACGGTGGGCCTCCTCCTTGCACGAGTGCACACTTCTCATGGATGGGAAGATCTTACGGGCGTCTTCCTTCCAGAAGGCGCCCACCTCATCCGGTTCGCGCCACATTCGATCTAGAAAGCTGATGCGAATCATATATTGACGAATCTCAATGCTTAGCATGCCCAGACCGCCTTCAGAAGGATGAAGGCAACAGATCTCCCGAGTGACTCTGGTGACCTTGCCTCCCCACAAGAAGGAGAACAAGAGCTTCACGAACGCCAGCAAAGTGTCATACGGAAGTGGAAGCACCGAGAGTCGGTAAAGGAGAATCGGGTAGATGTGTGAAACACATACTTCTGCCCTCCCCTTTAAGGAAAGATTCTTCCGAGAACACAAATTAATTGCGATCTCGGCCTTCCCTTGCACCTCCTACCAATTCATTTCCAACCGGAGATCAGGACCGAACCAGGCGCCGAGAATCTTGACCAGCCCATCCGTCCAGTGGAAAGTCCCGGGAAGAGAAACTCCCTTCCACGCACACAACCGCAAGCCAACAGACTTATCGCGGTTGATCTTGGCCCTTGTCACTATCTCATAACAACTGATTTCTTTGCTGACTTCGTCAATCTCGGCCGAAACGTCGTCAGCATAGGCAGAATACCTGGCCGATGTGGTAGCACCGGGCAGGGCAATTCCGCGTAGGACCGGATTCGCCTTTAACTTGCAAAGAACGTAAAGCAACGGCGAAAGCGGACAACCTTGACGAATGGAGCGAGACAATACGAAAGGCTCCGATCGTACCCCATTCACCTCCACCAGTGCACCGGGAGTCGCATACAGAAGACGAATCCAGGTGCGAAAGTACGGCCGGAAACCGGCTGCCGAAAGAACAGCCTCCAGAAACCGATGGTCAATTATATCGAAGGCCTTGGACTGATCTAAATTTATCAGCGCAGCTTCACTGTCGACTTTCTCAATAGTGAAGAGCTCATCCGAACAATTATCATGAAAATATTTATAGAAAAGGCACAGAGGGGCAACCTTACAGCGGTGTGAAAATGACAGAAGCCGAACTGCCAGATCAGGACCAATATTATTGCTCATTCTTCTTTGGATTTTATCAAATTTTAGCATGTTATTTAAAGCCAGAATATACTTTTAGATTTTAAAATATTTTTTAGATAATAAAGATTTAGTGATACAAGTCTTACTAATTGACCCGTAGCTGGGGAGAAAAGGTAGATTCATACGTTTCACAAAGGCATTTGCGTGTAAGTGAATTATTGCACCCGACCGGAATTGGAACACTGCTCTCCGATTAACAATCCCGAATCATTATCCATTAAACCTCCCGCTCAAAGCACCTAATATTTACAAAGGGGCGTCCATGTAGGTATTGACCAGGCTCGAAGTTGCTTAACTTCGGTGTTCGTACGGGAGCCGGTATTTGAACGGGACATAGCCGTATGCGTTATATACATACAATCTGCCTTGAAATCTCATTACTTCCACCTCGCACCTGATACATCGACATGGCTGACAGTATACGTCTAGCTTCAACCGCTTCAGTGTTAATCACGTGATTGTCCAAGCTATTAACACGTGACATGAAGAACTAACAATAAATGTTCGAATCTCTTGAGGAAATTCATCAAAGCAACAATCTCAGGTGAGATCATAATAGCGGTTAACGATCGTCAAGAACCATGAGACACTTTCCTGCGTCTTACGGGCGCACAAGCATGCAGGCGCAAAGAAGCACTTACTCATGCCCAAGCACTCACATTCAAATACACCCACATATTTACGCCCACTTGGATTAGGTCCATTCAAAATTATTTGCACAACGTTATGGGAATCTATTAAACGTTTTCTTTTTTAATACTAATAATTCACCCAATACAAGGCTCAAGAGCCACTGAAGGTAGAGTCTTACTGTGTTATTGTAAGAGCGTAAGAATGAGTAAGAAGTGAATTTACTGGGTCTATGCAGGAAAAATGACGGTTAACCCTAGATTTGAAGAAGCTGTTCGAATGGAACTTCTTGCTGTAGGAATCGAAAGGGGATGGGAATGGTTCAGCTCTTGTGAACGTGCCACGATGGATTTCATTTGTAAATGTCAGGGGTGTCGGGTCATGTAGCTCGCCAGAACACATGACATAGAAGTAACGATGGAGCATCGTGAGGCTCGCAACGTTTCGCCTGTGGAAAACTGGCATTCTTTGAAGTTCAATGAGCTATTTATTTCTTGTTCAAACTCTCATGAGGTCATTTATTAGCCCTGGATAAAATGCAAGGAACACAGGGGACTCTAATCGTCCCTCTTTCGTGTTAGATATTTATTGGTGATTTTAAAAAAAAATCGATTTCTTCCGAGAATCCAAAAGAAAGAAAATCGTGTCTGTTCTCCACTGCCAATATCTAGGGATATTTGGTGTAGGTCATATTTTTAATACAGTTCAGTCATTGCTTATTGCTTTATAAATAGTTCGGCTTTAATTATATGTTTAAAAATTCCTGTACCTATAATCCATTATTATTTAATGTACATTTCTAAAGACGGCATAAGCGTCCAATCTATTATTGCAATCGTTATCACTTCTATTCAAATGTAAGTTTTGTTTCGGATGCTATAAAGGCTTATTAACGTTCTGGATATTTTTGCCATTATTTTAAACTGAGGTTCAGAGCCTAAGATGAACGCGAAATTCAGAATGCTTAAAGATATGAAACGCTACATGACCTCACCAGCAAAAATTGGTTTCAATGTTTTAAGGGCAGTGAGTTTTTCTTTGAAATGAATTGTTCTGACGGTTTCCTCTATGGTACCTAGACTTATATATTTATAAGTCTACCATTCATCCTTGTTTTGAATATCGCTGCCGCATCTGGTCTAGTGTTTCTGCAATGTTAATAGTCCTGACCTGGCATCTTGGCTTCAGTCACTTTCCCACCACTCTAATATAGCTCCTTTGAGCTTTTTCTATAAATAATTCTATGGTTAATTGTTCTGATGAATTTTCGTCTATGGTACCTATATAAATTTTCGTCTATGGTACCTTTATGAATTTAAGCGAATTACTAGACTGGCGGCAATATCTCATCATTTTACAGTTTAAATGGTTAGATGTACCTTCTCTCGCACTTCTCGCTTGTGGAACTCTCTTCCGGCTTCTTGTTTTCCAGTCAAGTTTGGTCATCAAAAATTTATATGCAATGTCAATCGTTATCTTCTGTCTTCTTAATTCCTCAGCTTTTAATGTACTCCCTCTTTAATATTGTTTTTTTCCGCATATATTCTACCACTCAGTAACCACTTGCGTTTTAGTGGTTTTATTACATTGCTTGAGGTGAAATGATTAAAAAAATAAACAATAAACAATAGAGCCCAGAGGTGGACAGTCATCAATTATAGACAATGTGTATAGAGAGAAGAAAATTCTCCAACAACATTCAGAAACATTCAGTGGAGTTTTCAAATCTCCACATACAATATGTAGGCATTGGATAAGCATAAAAGATATTTGGAAGATCTCGACAGATTGTTTTCCATCCCAGTAATAATTTTATCTTCAAAAAGTCCTGGTCGTGTCATATTCGACTTAATCTAGTAAATGATAGAAAACAATTATGAACACACCTCTTTTCTACTTTTAGTTGACTGAAGGTATTCCATTTATGAAAAAGCTACATGGCCCACTTACCAAAAGTACAGGTCATTGTCACATGTTAGAAGCAAAACAATGCAATATGTGTTTGTCTGTGTTTGTATTGGATGGAAAACCTTCGGCGGGATCACAACTATCCTTTGTTTCTTTAATCATTCTAATGCTAGTGGTGTAATGGATAACGTCTCGGTTTGGTTTCATTTGTTTTACGGCATATCAACCTCAATGGGTTATATAAAGCCGATAAAATGTTTATTGCTGGTAATATTTTATTTTGTCAAAAATCTATTGCTGGTAATATTTTTCCTTCAAAAATATATTGCTAGTAATATTTATTTTTTTTAAATTATTGTTGGTAGTATTTTTTTTTTTAAATGTATTGTTGTTAATTTTTATTCTCTCAAAAATGTATTGCTGGTAATATTTTTTTTACTTAAAAAAATTATTGCTGTTAATAATCTTTTAATAATTTTATAAAGTATTTCTGGTATTAAAACCTATTTTTACACTTTCATAGTGTTTTTTACCCCAGTTGCGGGGTTAACTATTTGCCTATAGCTGGAATCCTAACAGGTGCTACCACCCCGGGTCAGGGCGGACCTGGGAACGCCAGCAGGTGATTCCACGCGCCTCAAAACCTCCTGATCAGAGGGCTTGCTTCTGGACGTAGTTTATCGTCATACCCAGGACGGATAACGCCTGGGAATGCGATCTCGGACAGATGAGTTAGAATTACAGTTGAATTTATATTTACTTACTTTATACGCATAGAAAAATATATGAAACCATCTCTACTTCTCCTCAATAATGGGTTAAATAATTGGATTTGTATCTGAAAAATAGACATTGTTATTCACTCATCAAAAATTGGTAAGGCAATATTCACTCGACAAACAAAAAAAAAAGATAATTATTCTTACAATCTAAAATATGTTTCAGTTTTAAATAGCCCACAAAGTGTTAGCAAGTCGTAAAAAATAAATAGATTAAACGTATACTTATAACGAAATATATTCATCTTTCAAACAACTATTCGCACCCTCGTTATTAACACGATAAGAATGGTTATAAGATAGATGGAAAGAAAAATCGAGAAGTATTATCAGACAGTTAATACTCATGACGAGTGGATGGGGGGTATCCAAGAGGGTCCGTCTACGAAATTCTGATGTTGACCAATCAAATAATGTAACAAACCTTTTAATATATTAATGATAGACAGTGTTATATACCGTATCTATGAATACTAATGAATATGTCCCAATCCTTATAAATACGTTGGACACTATTGTGGGGGTAATATGCTATCTAGGTAGTCCACCACTAGCATAGGTTTATCTACATCACGCCGCTAGCGAGTATTGTATTTTGTTGATGTTGTAAAGATTACCATTTCATTTCTAACATCCGTTTTGGTTATTCCTCATTCAGTAACCTTTTCTAGGTTACAATAGATAGATAGATAGATAGATAGATAGATAGATAGATAGATAATACAATCATGTGCGGCGGTGTAATAAATAGGGATTTAAAGTAAGAAACTTGAGAGCCGAGTTCGAATTCGGGCAAATATCCTTCGGGAAGGTCTGATTCCATCACGTCTACACCAACACTCATATATGTAACATTCGTCGGTCTCGAGAGGTCATGAGTCTGCGCCCAAAGTGTTTTGGCGGCATCGGCACACACTCGACTGACAGTTTCGATTGCAACGAATACATGTGAATACATTCTCCCTCGATGTTGCCGTATTGTTTTCTTTCCCTCGAGAACATTTCTTCCTGGCTGTGAGCTTCCGTTTCTCTTCTCCTCGCTCCAGCCCTCGCTGTAAATCGATTCTCACCTTTCGACGTCAATGTCCATCGCTCTCATGTCCCTTTTGCAGTTTAGGTCCTTGAAGGGAAGATGAAGTTAACCTCGTGCCTTCTTGTCGTTGGCCAGTTACCCGTACAGAAGGACCTTCGGAATCCTCCCAACAGGTGTACATGACCAAACCAGCAGAGCCGGCGCTGTTGAAAAAGGGCATATAAGCAGGGTAACTGAGGTGAGAAGTACGCCATCGGCGAGCCCGCCGGTTCAGTTGGGTAACCAGAATGCGTTTCATATAGCGAAGATGAAAGTCACTGACAAAAGTTGATAAACCCAAACAAATGAAATATGTTTTAAGATATTCTTGAACGCATTCATTTGTTGTTCTTGCTCCTTAATAATGTGTTTCTTATATTTTTCACAAGTATTAACACCCTGCGTCTTAGTGGCTTTATTACCTTGCTTAGAGTGAAATGATAAAAAACCTGTGTTTTTATGTATTTCTTCTTCCCTCCTATTTATACATAAGACAACTTAAGCATATTATATATATATATATATATATATATATATATATATATATATATATGTGTGTGTGTGTGTAATTTGGCAGCAACTTTTCTTTCAAACATGTAGTGTTGAATGTTAAAGACAACATAGTCTTACATATTTTCTTTTGAATTTTCTCATATTCTCTAATGAGACTTTTTATTTGAAAATAGTTTCGAAATATGTATTTTCCATACGATGACCTAGCGCTTTCGAACATCATTGTTCATCTTCAGGGTCAATATTTTAGTCAACATTTTTTTTTTTTTGTTTTTTTTTTTTTTGACTAAATTTTGACTAAAATATTGACCCTGAAGATGAACAATGATGTTCGAAAGCGCTAGGTCATCGTATGGACAATACATATTTCGAAACTATTTTCAAATAAAAAGTCTCATTAGAGAATATGAGAAAATTCAAAAGAAAATATGTAAGACTATGTTGTCTTTAACATTCAACACTACATGTTTGAAATATAAATATATATATATATTCATATATATACATATACATATATATACATATTCATATATATATATATATATATATATATATATATATATATATATATATATATATATATATACATAATACCAGTAGTATACTTAAGAATGCTATCACCGATCTTGTGAGATTTATCACTCTGACTAGCGATGACCCAATTAAACTGAAGCTATATGTACATCATAAGTTTGAAACAATGTAAGTCTAGACGGCTCGTTAGGCAAAGGTCATTGTGTTCTATATAAAAGTTTGCACAATGATATTAGAATAATTCTTGGTCATAAATAAATGTCTTCTCTAAGTGTATTGAGTATTTCATCTTGAGACAAAAATTGTAAAATATACACAAACAAGGCAATAAAATCACTATGTCGCAAGAGGCTACTGAGTGTATGAGGAGGAAAACACTATTAAGGAGAGAAAACAAAAAAAAGAACAGGAATTAAGAAGACAGAAGGTAACGACTGATATTGCATGCCTGGTGTTCGTGTCCGACAGGGAAGTCGTCGAACATCTAGAGCATGCTGGATACGATGGATATCGTGTGTATGTGTGGGAGGGGGCATTATTCTGTGAAAGTGTCCTGGATATACATGGCACAGTTCCAAGTTCTCTACACAAATTTCCAAAGGCAAGTGAGAATGTTGCCACCCGTTATAACGATACCAAATGCTAGACATTTGTTGATTAATACATTACAGTGCTTCTCAAACTATCTGATCCCATTTTTTTTGGGGGGGGGGCTGCTACCATGTACCCAGGGATAGGCGGGTACAAGAGGAGGACAACATCACTCATAAAATAGTCTACCTGCCTTATGTGAAGGGGTTATCAGAGAAAATACAAAGGATCTGCGGTCCATATAAACATCAAGACAACATTCAAAAGCTGGACGACACTTCGCAGATATCACTCTCGAGTAAGACCCCCCATAGAAGAGAACATGACCAAAAACTGTGTGTACGCTATCCCGTACAACTGCGGAAAGTAATATAAAGGGGAAACAGGCCGCCCCCTTAAGGTAAGGCTACAAGAACACCAGAAAACTGTAATACGAGGGGAAGTGGAATAATCAGGCGTGGCTGACCACATATGGTGAAAAAAGGGAGATCACCGCCCTCTGTGGGATCAGGTTGAGATCATAGACAAAGAACACCATTGGAAAATTCGTAAACTTAAGGAATCAACACATATGCTAGGCCACAAAAATCTCCTGAGCCGACCAATCATAGAAATGAATACAATATGGCAACCAGTAATAAGGAGTGCCAGAGAAAAGCGATAATAACTACAAAAATTACAATATGAGCTCTGGTAAAAATATGATTGATAACAGCAAGATAGCAATATGAGAACTGGTAAAAAACGGTTGCTGAAGTCATTAGGTTTATAATACCCAGAAATTCATACACAGATGTTCCCAAGGACTCATAGCACAATGGATAAAGGTGTTAGTTAGATTCAGTGACAGGACCCAAAGAGTGTGAGTTTAATACCTGGTGAAGGTGGTGGAGAACATGGAGAGGGAGATAACTGATAACTGACATCTATTAGACATGGTACGTGGAACTAGAACAATCTGCCCAATAAAGGGTTCAGTTCGACAATCAAGAAGGCCGAAACGTTGTAACAAAATATGACGACATAGTCCGAATAATGTAAATAGTGTTCTAACGACGACTCTGAATCTAATAACAGCCATACAAAGGTTCAATCTTCATCTACACTGGTTCTCAGGAGTTTATTCTCACCGAACTATGCTTCTAGTTTATCTAGCAGAATTCTCACAAAGATTTTGAGAACAACAGCTTGATATCGGCGTAGTTGGACTTTACTTCTTTGCTTTTGTATGAGGTTTAGGTGACTGTGTCATTGAAGTTCTGAAGTAGGTTGTTGTTTCCAGTAAGTTTTAGAGTATTGAATTCAGAATTCTCTGTGGAATTGTACACGCACATGTTTTCGTGGTTAAAGGGATTTTCTTGGTGAGTATAACATGACATATATACAGTTTTTGTTAAATTCAACCGTCTAAATTCGTCTGTTTACATTTTATCGAATTTCCAATTTTCGAAAAATACACTGTATATCAGGATCAAAATTGTGCATAAAATGTGTGTAGCCAATGGTTTAACCTAGGTCACCGGAAACTGACATGAGAGAAGGCAAAGGGATTTTTCTTTAGTAGGACTACTCTATCTCGACCTGTTCGCATTAATTTCACCTTTTAAGCAAATTAAAAAGCACCCAAAATAAATTATATATATATATATATATATATATATATATATATATATATATATATATATATATATATATATATATAAGCTGTAATCTCTCATTTATACATACTTCATTAAAGACGATAAACAAGGTACTACGATTAAGCTTTTTATTTAATTTTCTTGTGTTCGAACAAGTGTTTTCTTTTCTGGGCACTGAGTGTGTGAAAATTGTCTAAATGTTTACGTTTCGGGTACAAAAGTGAAGTAAGCAGCGCCCCAACGAGAAATTTGCTCTCGGTAAATAGATAATTCAAAACTTACTTGCTCATGTTGGCTCCGTATCCGAGCTGATAGATGCACGCTTTTTACTAAAATTCACATCAGCTTCTCCCCCAAAACAATTTTGCTCCTTCCACTTCATTCCGGTTGGGTTGACCTTTGCAATCGAGGGCTGCGCTATTTCTAAGTTTAAGGTCTACATTCGCGCTCACCCCGATAAACACGACAAAAAACAGACTTTTTAGAAAAAAATTATTTTTAATTCTAAAAATTCTTTGGAAGTACCTCAAATATCATCCGTACTTACGAAATGTGAATAATTCCCTGATTTTTGGTACTTTTTTATTCTGATGGTTGGAGTTGATTCGATGCAAGCTAAATAAATTTTGATTTTAAATTTATAACTTCCTGGGGCGAATTAATATTTGCGATGAGTAAGTTTACATTATTTGGTGTGAATTAACAGCAAAGATCGCAAGTATTTATTTTTTGAATGTGTAAGTGTATATTTCTACCTGTAACCACTTTTGGCTAGCATAAACTGTTGCTGATCAAAATTAGGACCGAGCAATAAATTATTTGAATGCACATTTTTCCAGATATCTTGTTTATATTTTCACCAAAAAAAGTTCAAATATTGGTCATCGGGCAAAAGATAACTTAGCAATCGTGCATGGGTGAGAGAGAGAAAAAGAGAGATAGATAGAGAAGAATTATTTGAAACTACTTGTAAAAAAAATAGTAATTCAGGTAGTTGATCTTCTGCTCAATTTTACTTTGATAGGACATATCGCATCTTATATTTTTTATTTGCAGTAAGATTCAGCCTGTACAATGACCTGTGGCTACTCGAGGTATAGGGTTACGTTAGCAGGCAATTTGTGTGGATAGGAGTGGAAGATAACGGTTAACCATAACCTTGAACAGGTTAAGATTATAGTCATCGGGGAAACATCCTGTTCGGAGTCGGTTCCACGGAGCAGTTGTTCGCGGGAAGAAACTTATTCTCGCCGATGGAATGCGGGGTGGGGAGGTGGTTGGTTCACAGAAAGATAGAGTCCCGAAAGACATAGGAGATCTTATTAACTATATATTTTATTTACTTTTACAGCTGGCATCCCGTTCCCACCGCTTCACTGTTGAAACTGTTAGATGTAGACGTCTCTTCTACTCCAATAGCTTCATGTCTCGCACATCTCGCCTGTGGAACTCCCTTCCTTATTCCTGTTTCCCTGACAAATATAATCTCCACCTATTTAAGTGTAACGTCAATCGACATCTCCAGTTGCCTTGATCTATCCACTTCCCTTCTCCACATATTTCCCCTTTCATTACTATCTGCTCTCGCTCCAAATCTTCTGTAACCCCCTTGCCTTGATCGATCCACTATCTTTCTCCACATCCTTTCCTCTACCACTCCTATCTGCTCTTCCTCCAAACTTTCTGTAACCCCTTGCGTGCTAGTGGCTTCCAGCCTTGCTTGGGGTGAAAAGCTTAAAAAAAAAAAAAAAGAGATTAATCATGGTTTTGTCGAAAGAAGAATGAATTGACTTCAATTTTGGGGTTTGCTAAAAGAGGTGTACTTAATGAAAATCACCGATGCAGCTCACTTGATTGAACGCATTTCGAGTGAATGTGCTAAAATTGACGGCAATGTAGAGTTACGACATGGAGTTCACATGAATCTTGAAAAGCGCACCAACCTTTGCATCACAAATGATGGAAATCTTAATGAAGATGTCATTTGTTAATAATCGAATTTAATAAAATGTTGAATATTTCATTTCTTATGTACAGAATTCAGCAACACCCTGTACACACACACACACACACACACACACACACACACACACACATACACACATATATATATATATATATATATATATATATATATATATATATATATATATACATATATATATTAAAAACCTAGAAAGGGTCACTGAATGAAGAATAACCAAAACGGAGGTTGTAAATGAAATAGTAATCTTTATAACATCAACAAAATACAATACTCGCTAGCGGCGTGAAATAGGAAAACCACTGCTAGTGATAGACTATTTAGACAGCATATTACGATATTTACTTGCCTCCCCACGAAGTAGGGTGTGGCACAAGGCCAAATTTAATGTTGGGACCTCCGAGCCCATGGGCTCCGGCAAAAAATTGCTCGTATCCCTGCATACGTGGGATCGGGTATCTGTTTACCTCCCCGGATGAGACTCTTCCTTTCGGCATAGTCTCGTTCGGGTTTCTCTCTGTCCAAAGGCAGAGAGTTCGATACGGCAATAGCTCCCCACGCTGGCAGCTAACGTTGCCAGCTGAGATAGCATATTATGATATTTACCTGCCTCCTCACGAAATAGTATGTGGCGCAAAGCCAAGTTTAATGTGGGGATATCCGAGTCTGTGGACGCGGTCAAAAAATTGCCCGTAGACCCCGCATACGCGGGATCGGGTATCTGTTTACCTCCCCGGACGAGACTCTTCCCTTCAGCATAGTCTCATCCGGGTTTCGACATGGCAAGAGCTTCCCATGCTGACAGCTCACGCATATTTCCCCCACATACAATAGTTTCCAACGAGAATTGGGACATACCCATTAGTGTTCATAGGTACGGTGTATGACAATATATATATATATATATATATATATATATATATATATATATATATATATATAGATAGATAGATAGATAGATAGATAGATAGATAGGTAGGAACAGACTGAGATGGATAGAGGTGTGTATTCATATTCTTAGTTTAGATATCATGGCTATCTACAACTTCCTGTCCTTTGTAGCCCTCATTATTATTATTATTATTTTTGTTTTTGCTATTTGTCTTAATCCCTGTTCATCTAAATATTTATACAAGCTCGTTGGATAAGTTATGCACGGCTTTCCTCTGACCCTTTTGCCTTTAATATGTCCGGTGAATGCCAGATTTTCCCAGCCCTGTTTCCATATTATACCCCCATACAAATTTCAACTCCCTCGTATACATTTTGTTTTAATTTTCTCCAAAACTTCGTCGTAGATCCCGTGTTCAGTCCAAAGTATTCTCAGCGTCCCTCCGTAGAACCACATTTCCGTTGCCTCAAGTTGCTTCTCCATTTGTGATAAGATAGTCCAGTATTCACTGTTATATATTAGGGCCGATATAATATAACGGTTTAGTACTCTTTTCTTCCATAAGGATCTACTAGAACTGCTAAGTAAACTTAATATATTCGAGAAATAATAATCAAGAGCCTATACTGGCAGCAAACGGCATGCATTCGCATTAAGAATGAGTTCAGCGAATATACAAAAATAGAAAGAGGCATAAGGCAACGATGTGTCTTCTCACCGGATTTATACAACCAATACAGCGAGCCAATTCTGAGAGAATTGGAGATCCTACCGATATTCATCGTTGGCGGACACAACCTTACCAACATAAGATACGCAGATGACACAGTACTGATTGCAGACACGAAAAAAAAAAACAACTACAAAACCTCCAACTGAAGGTAGCGAAGAAGAGCGAGAAGAAAGGACTAACCATAAACTCCAAGATGACAAAATGCATAGTCATCAGTAAGATAATGAGCCCCAAATACGATTTGCAGGTCGGGGACACTAAAATCAAGCATGTGCAGAAGCTTTTAATATCTGGGTAATGTTTTGACGGAGGACGGTAGGTGCAACGCTGAGATCCGTGGACGGATTGGGATAGCCAAGGATGCATTCCAGAAGGTGGGCAAGAATACTGCGAAACAGGGGGATTTCTTTGGTGACAAAGAAATAAGTACTGAGCTGCTACGTGACATCTGTCCTCCTATAAGACAGCGAATGTTCGATGGTATCCTCAAAGATGAAGAAGAGACTCGAGGCGGCGGAGATGTGGTTCTACAGAAGGATGCTAAGGATATCATGGAGCCATTATGTGAGCAACAATGAGGTCTTGGAGAGGATGCAAACAAGGAAGAAGCTTATGCTTAACACAAGGAAAAAGCAGATTAAATTTCTGGGACACGTAATGAGAAAGGAGGGCCTGGAGAATCTGATACTCACAGGTCGAATAGAGGGAAAAGGAGACAAGGGAAAGCAACGCATGACATACCTGGCGGGCCTGCGCAGGTGGATGGCAGAACATGGTCTGGGGGAGTTGGCAGAAACACAAAACCTATTGAGAGCCACAAGGGATAAGGTGAAGTGGAGAGTCATGATCGGCTACGTCCTAAAAGGACACGGCACATAAAAAGAAGAAAGAACTTTTTCCTTTGTTTCTAATGAAATATCCCTGTTTCTTAATACTTTGCTTAACCTTTGGAAGGCATCTTTTGCTATGCAAACAGTGCGCCTTCGGATTTCAGTGCCTCATTTTCCGTCCTCTGATAAACCTCTTCCGAGATATTTAAATTTTTGCACTTATTTAATTTTGGTATCTCCAATTTGTAATTCGCATATTAACACTAGGATAGCCGAGGTGTCGTTTTCGACACCTTCAAACTTTCAACAAATTACTATGGAATAACTAGTTTTCGTTCGATGCTGAGGCTTATGGACAATTATTGAATTTTGGCAAAGATGCTTAACAGACTTAATTCTTTAAAAAATATTCAGTGGAATAACTGATATTTGAGGTTTTACCTTGAATGTCCGAGGTGTCGTTTTTGACACCTAGGCTATTTATAGGGTAAATGCATTGAAATAATATCATAACACGGCAAATGTGCAAAGGATGAAACTAGGGTACTGTTAGTAACATGTAAAGATTGTGGAATCTAAGATATTGCTAAATAGTTGGTCCTACAGGATTGTAGAAAGAATGTTATAGCCTACTTCAAAATGATGTATAATGTTGTGTAATAGTAATATTCTTTAATATACTATGTATTGCAAACATATGAGTAATTTCATTAACCATATATGATTATTTTTCATGCGAAATATTAAAAAACAATCATAAGGTTTCGTTTTCGACACCTTGGCCATTTTATATATATCAAAGGAGCTGGCCATCCTAGTGTTAAGCTGTTTCTTTTGCTAACAAAAACACATTATCTTTTCTTATAGTTGATGTTTAGTCCTTTCTTTTCGCTTTCCGTTGCTACCTTCTGTAGGAGTCCCTGTAGTTTGCTTTCTGTATCTCTTATCAACATTGTATAATTTGCATATATGATGCTCTTAAGATTATTGTTGCCAATAATGAATCCTGCCAGGACTTCTAATTCTCTCAATTCTGTCATGATCTTTATGCTGAAGTGCGAAGACAGATTAACCGTCTTCCTTGAATAGCATACTTTGACATCTTAGCTCTTACCTGTCTAGGCTCGAAAACTTATACAACTTGGACAACTACCATGAAGTAGAATTTATTTATCTTTCTATCTACGGGGGTAGGCTGAAAAGTTCATAGGCTGACTATGAAGGAATGATGCTAGACCTGTGAAATCTTGAAATCATTAATTTCGACTCTTATTAGTAACTGCATTGCTTCTTTCCAGGTAAACTGACATCTGACTGTTCAAAGAAGACGTCAGAGTAATTAGTAGCAACTTCACTTGTTGATGGACTAAATTTGGCATCGTAACGCTTTCAAATACCTACAGAAAATATTCTTAGATCCCAAGGACATTCATGCTAACATGGCTGCTACTACAGATGATGAAACTCCAGCTTTATCAGCAGTGCAGAAGTGGGCAGGTGAATTTAGAAGGAGAGAAGAGAGTCTTGAATATGACGAAATCTGGACGTCCTGCAACTGCCACCGAAAAAAACATTGATTGCGTTCACGTACCAATGTATGACGGGTGTATACTGCTTATACTGTGAGAGAGTTGAGAATATTCTGCACAACGAATTTGGCATGGCGAAGCTTTCTGATCGCTGGGTGACATGTCTTCTGACACCTGATCAAAAGTGCACCAGACAGATCACGGTAAAATCTGATATTGTTTGAGGCAGATGCAGCTTGTTTCCTAGTAGAACCAACTGTAATGTTTACCCTCATACCTATTTGCACTTCTCTCCAAAATTTGGTTTCGATCGATCAGTGTATGACTATTTTAGAGGGTGTGACGGACGGACTAACGGAAGTCACAGAATTTTACACACACACACACACACACACACACACACACACACACACACACACATATATATATATATATATATATATATATAGATAGATAGATAGATAGATAGATAGATAGATAGATAGATAATTTTGGGTCCAGTTGAAGAACTTTTCAGTACCCTCTTTTATTTAGGTGAAAATGGTAAAATCTAATTTGAAAAAAAACATGAATAAGACCCCATCATATATTGTTTCCTTGAGGGTTTCCTAACCCAGAATGAGTGTTGAGTTCATCACTTTTAATCAGAAACAAACAGACAATCACTGCAGTGGAAATACACCAGCTCACCTGCTCCAAAGATGGCTAATGTTATTTCAACTGCTGGGAAGTTTAGGGCCTCAGTATTTTGGGAAGCAAAAGCATTGTGTTTACTGATTATTTTCAAAACGGACAAAACATTAATGGAGTTTACTGTGCCAACATGGTGAGGCAGTTACAAAGGGCTATCAAGACCAAACTGACGAAAGGGGTCTTGTTTCACGAGGAAAATGTTCCAGCACACATGTCCTCGGTCTCAATGGCTGCTGTGCGTGACTGTGTCTTTCAACTGGTTGATCACTCTTCCTATTCTCCTGATTTGGCCGCATCTCACTATCATCTGCTCCCCAACATGAAATAACACTTGACGGGGAACCAGTATCGCAGTGATGATGCTGCCATATCAGCGGTGGTGACTTTTTTTGACCAACAGAATGAAATCATATTCACTAACGGGATTCAAGCACTACAACACCGATAAGACCACATCATATCTTGAATGCTCAAATATATAGGCAAAAATAAACCCTAAATAACACCCTCAGATGTAAACGCTTACAATTCTCTTGTAGTGTTTGGGATGAACGAAATCAATTACATACCTTTGTATATTTACGTTGACACTTAAACGGTCATCCACGCAAATAAATGGACAAATAACGAAAATGGCCGCAAATAAATGGACACAGACAAACGGTAAAGCGTATGTCAAATAAAAAAAAATACAGGTATCGACCCATATCAGCTGATCTCGTCATCAGAGAAGCAGAGTGTACAACTTTACGACTAGACTTGATACGATGATATATTCTGTTATTCTGACATCAGCTCATTATCTACGAAAAAAAATTGAAATGTTTATAGATCTAATAAAACCTATCAAGTAGATATCCTTTCAAAACAGTTGACCGATACTGACTATCGACCCGATCAGAATTGCCACCGAGACAGGAGTATTCCTTATTCTTGAAGTCCTATTTTACCGTGACATTCTCCATTGGACTATTATTTACACTGTTCGGCTGTTGTCCTCAACTTTGTTGCCATATTTACGACGTTTCGGCCATTTTATGCTCCAGACTTCTTCGGGTGATTGGAATTTCGAACCGAACCACCGGAGTAGATGGACACATGGCACAGTGGGTAAAAACGTTGCTTGAAGTAATCCAGTGACTTGACCCAAAGAGTTGTGAGTTCAAAACCTGGCCTCAACAGAGATGAGCAAAAAAGATGGAGAGTTGAGTTACTAAAGGGAAATAACTGAAACTGAAATATCCGGAAGTGGCATGGCACGTGGAACTAGAACAATCTATCCCGGTGGACGAAATAATGGGTTCGGTTCGAAATTCAAATCGTCTGAAACAACGTCGTGAATATGGCTACAAAGATGAGGGCAACAGTCTCGAACAATGTAAATAGTTTAAATAATTACAATACCTCATCTCAGAAATATAGGCAGATGTTTTAAGCATGAGTCTTTGGTTAAATAAAGCATGTAGATATATTATTTCTTCTCAAATTACTAATCCACTGTGAATTCAGGCGAGAAAAATTGTCTAGCATGATACTGTAAACCAACTTTCCAACAGTAGACCTAACAATTGACTCGGTATAATCTTTCCACTTCATGTCAGAGGGAGACGTTAGTCAGAGAAAGCCCACTGAGTCACTCTGCTGGAGGTTAGCATCAGCCATGCTAATCGAAGGCAAACTGGTTCTATGCGAATATTAAAATAGAGCAGTTTCGTTATGTAGGCGTTACAATTAACAAGAAATTCTTTATCCCAGTTAGCAACAGATTATAGGTCAGTTTTGAGATCAGCTGCCAATTTGACCTTACCGAAACAAACTTCCTACCGAGAGAGGAGTATACCGTAACCTTGAAGTTCTATTTTACCTTGACAGCCCCGTTACTGTTTTGATTACGTAGAGTCTAATCATGAGCCTTTGCTTGAATAAACCATATAGCGATATTCTTTCTTCTCAAATTTCTAAGCCACCAGCTTACTTACCTATTTACACACGTTGTATTCATTTTTACTTTTTTTTATTCGGTCGAGTTATCTCAGATATTCATGAATCTATCACGACAACCATCACGGTCCTGCATCAAGTTCGGAAGGTCGTTAGGGAAGCAGTCTGTGTCATAACATAACTGGTCAATGTAAGTGATTGCTGGGCGACCAATTCATCTTGTTCCATGGCTAGGCGTCCAGAACACTAGATCACTCGCGAGTTCTTGTTTTGATCGCCAGCAGTGTCCTGCAAAGCGCATACAGCGTTCGCGTTAGATTGTAGACGGAAACAGGAGTTCAGCAGGGTGACACTCTTGTAACAGTTCTCTTTGTTCCCACCCTTGACTATATATTGAGAAATTCCCTCGACATATTTCATCATTTAGGTTTTATTTTATTACCAAGATCCTCAAGTCGATATCCTGCAAAAGAGCTGACACATATTGACTATGCAGATGACAGAGTTCTCGTTCAATGTCACAATTCTCCTACATCATCCAGAAAATGCCGCGATGTTGGATTCTTCTTCATTGCTAAAGCCTTGGAGGCCTTGAATAAAATGGCTGTAATATGGAAATATGGTCTACAAGACAACCTCAACTACTGTAGAGGCGATTTTAATATATTGGTGCCACTGAGTGGACATTAAGTAAAAACCTATAGTGTAAGCTTTATGGAACCGACACCCGGATGCTAAGAGCTATATTTAACATTTCTTGGAGACAACATCCAACTAAATTACACCTCTATGGACACATCACTAATATTTCTAAAATTTTGCGCGAACGCAAAATACGCTTTGTAGGACACTGCAGGTGATCAAAACAGGAACTTACGAGAGATCTACTGCTCTGGACAACCTAGTAATGACGCAAGACGGGCTGGTCGTCCACAGACCACCTACATTGACCAACTATGTTATGACACAGAATGCCTCCCTAATGACTTTCCGAGCTTGATGCAGGACCGTGATGGTTGGCGTAATAGACGCAGGAATGCACGAGCAAGCTTGACCGAATAACAATAACATATAAATAATAAGTATAGACCTAGTAGATTGGCAGAGTATTACGTGATAGGAATGTTTCGTTGATAATAAAGAGTACTAAACTACTACGTGATATCTGTCCTCCTTTGCGGCAGCGAATATTGGACGTTCTCCTCAAAGATGAAGACGAGAAACAAGGCAACGGGGGTATGGTTCTACGGAAGGATCGTAAGGATACCATGGACCGAACATGTGAGCAATTTGTGAGGTATTGTAGAGAATGCAAGCAATGAGGAAACTTATACTTAATATCAGGAACAGGCAGCTGAAATTTCTGGGACACGTAATGAGAAAGAGGGATTGGAAAATCTGATACTCACAGGGCGGATAGAGGGAAAGATGGACAAGGGAATGCAACGCGTGAAATACTTAACGGGCTTAAGCAAGTTGTTGGCAGAACAAGATCTGGGAGACGTAACAAAAAGACAAAACGTTTTGAGGACTAGAAGGGACAGGAGGAGGTGGAGAGCCATGATCGGCTACGTACTGAAGGGATACAGAACATAAAGGAAGAAAGACGTGAATAATTGTGGCTTAGAATGGACCGTCCGAAAAGAAGTCCGAAATATTTCGCTAACGATACAAAACCCGTATATATATATATATATATATATATATATATATATATATATATATATATATATATATATATATATATATCGGTATCATTCGAAAATGGAATAGGATAAAAAAAATAAATAAAAAAAATGTCTTATGGCAATTGTATTTTTCTCTAGATCGAATAAAGTTTTCGTTTCTATAGCAGTGACTTTCTGAAACTTTTGACTTGGGTATAAGGAATTTTGTTTCACTGACAAATCCCTGATTTATTCCAATATAAAAAAAAAGTCACTGAAAAAATATCTTGCAACAAAAACAACAACAACAGAAGAGATACAACGAAGCAGTAGGTGAAAAGATCTGCCGGTGATTTTTATATTTTGATGATGATGACGACGGCGGCGGCGGCGGTGGTTGTAGTTTCGTGATGGCGGTGTAGGTGTCGTGGGGGAGGTGGACCGAGAAGTGGAGAGTAGTACGTATTCGTAATCTGTAGAGGCAGAAGCGACTGCGCCGACAATCTCCTCGTCGTCGTCGTCGTCGTCGGCGGCGGTTTTTCAGCACGGCAACAAGGGAGATGAGGCGGTGGAAGGAGGGAAAGACAGCTCCGTGAAACAAAGAACTCTCCTCTCATTGGTCACAAAACGGGTTGCTGCCTGTTCATTCAATTTGATCGATCGAAAAGAACCAGTCGCACGCACACAGAAGGCGCGCACGAGCGTGTACACACAGACACACACACACACACATGGCGCAAAGGCGCATGGAAACGCACAGACCCGGCTTCTTTTAGTTCTAATTGAGAGGTTCACACAACACACGGCGCAGTGAAACAGAAGCATAAGAGAAGGTCGCTCGGCGCACTTTACCTCGCCGTTTCACCTCACAACTAATTCAACTACCTCTTGTCACAGCCACAACTACCACTACCACCATCATGCCACAATACTTCTAATAGCCAACTCGCCGGCTTCAAATATATTGTACCCTCTATCGAAACCACTTTTGACTTAAAGTTACTTTATTTTTTAATCATTTTTTCCTTGTTTTTTCATCCTTTCTTTCTTTCTTTCCTTTTCTGCTTATTTCCTTCTTTTTTTAATTTTTTTATCTAGTTTCATTTATTTTCATTTTTATTCATGATTTTCTTATTTTTTCTTTTCCATTCTTTCTTTCTTACCGATTATTTCTTTTGTTCTCTGTTTTTCTTTTCTTTTCTTTCTTTCTTTATTTCTTATCAATTTCTTTTCTTCGGTGATTATATTTTTTATTTTCTTTCTTTCTTACATATTATTTCTTTTGTTCTCTGTTTTCATTATTCTTTCTAATTCATTTCTTTTTTTCATTCATTCTTTCTTTTTATCTTTGCTTATTTTCGTTCTTTTTTCTTTCCATTAACTCTTCTTTTCTTTCTTTCTCGTTCTTTCTTTATTTCTCTTTCTTTCTTACCCAATCTTTTTTCTTCTCTAGCTACCTTTTTAATTTTTCTTTCTTTCTTTCTTCTTTTCTTACGTCATTTTTTTTCTTTATTAATTTGGTCTTTCGTTTGTGCTCTAGTTATTTATCTTTTAACCTTTCTTCCTTACATTTCCTTTTTTATCATTCTCTCAGTTTCATTCTTTTTCTTTGTCTATTGATGCTTTCCTTTATTTCTTCAATCTTTGTTTTCTAATTCTGTTCCATTTTTCTCCTTGTCTGCATAGGATCTTTATTTCTTCACTTTCCATCCTTTTCTTTATTTCTTTTTTCCGGTTTTCTTAAATCATTTCGGTTTTCTTTAGCTCACCTGAGTATAATAAGATCCCCAAATATCAATGAGACTGGCATCCAACGAGGATCGAACTCGATACCAGTCAGACAGATTAACATTCCTCCACAGCAGGGCACCATCTCTCTCTCTCTCTCTCTCTCTCTCTCTCTCTCTGTCTGTGTGTGTGTGTGTGTGTGTGTGTGCGTGTGTAGCTTTCTTTAATTTGGTATAAGGCCCCAAATACGTGAAATCGAATTCATTACTCCGATCTGCGAGACCGGTGTGTAAAAACCATTACCTATGGCAAAAGACGTTTTCTTCCCTATATAGGTACTGGCCTATCCCTCCTCTTTTAGTTCCACCTCTTTGTCCAAGTTTCTCTTAACTCCCTTGAAAATCGTATATAACATTCCGTCTGTCATTCCTTCCCTCAATGTACGCCTACCTGGATCGAAAGTGGAAATCAGCCTCCATGTTAATTTCACCGCTCGTATAAAGATTTCTACTTTTCTCATTATGTTTCCTTTATGCTGTCTGCATTCATACTTTTATTTTGCTCACCCCAATCTTTGCCTTTCTCTACTTTTCTCTGCGCCATCATCTCATTGTTACGAAGGCTTCTTTCGTTTTCATCCTGCATCGTTCTTCAAATGCAGTTATCATATCTTTCTGTCTTTCTTTCTTTCTTTCTGTCTATCAATCTCTGATGTTCCTTTGTTCTTTTTAACATCTTTCTACATTTATGCTGTGTTCTTTCTTTTTCATTACATTCCTTCCCTTTCTTTTTTTTCCCTCGTTATATTTCCTTTTCTTTATTTGGTGTTATTTCTTTCTGGGCGTTCATTTTATCCTTTTTATCCTTTTAATCCTTTTCTACATTTCTTTCTTTCTTTGACGTTCATTTCTTTCAATTTCTTTCGATATTTATGCTTTCTTTCTTTCTTTCTTTCTTTCTTTCTTTCTCGAACGTTCTTTTAATCCCTTTCTACATTTACACTGTTTTCTTTCATTCTTTTTTCTTCCTTTTTTTGCCGTTCATTTATTCCTTTTAATCTCTTTCAATATTTACGCTTTCTTTCTTTCTTTCTTTTTTTGTTCTTTCTTTCTTTCTTTCTTTCTTATTAATTTCTCTTTTATTCATTTCTTCTCTAGTTATTTTTTTATTTCTTTATTTTCTTACCTTTCTTGTCTTCTTTATTTATTTTTGCTTTTGTGGACGCCCATTTACGCCGTCTTCTTTTTTTCATTCTTTCTTTCCTTCTTATTTTCAATCTTTCTTTTATTCATTATCTCATATTTCCTCCTTTCATCTTTTCTTTTCTTTCTTCTTTCTTTGTTTCTTTTTCGTCACTGTGTTTTCATTCTATTTTTATTACTCTCGTGCCTTCTTTCTTTCTTTTATTCTTTCTTTTATATTGTTTTTTTTATTTCTTTTCTACTTTCCTTTTTATTCTTATCATTTTTATTCATTCTTTGATTAATTTTCTTTCTTTCTTTCTTTCTTCACGTGTTGCTGTTTTCATGGTTGAGTGTCGACAGACATCAATTGCTGCCAATATACCTGCTTGCAGTATCCTATAGTTCTCGCTCATTCTCGCTGTACATATATATATATATATATATATATATATATATATATACATGCACACACACACACACACACACACAGATATCAAGATCTAAAGATTTTAAGCTTAAGAAATCTTCTACAAAGATTATATATATATATATATATATATATATATATATATATATATATATATATATATATAAAGATCTAAAGATTTTAAGCAAACCTTCTACTTTTGTTTTACTTTTTTCTCCCCACTTACACACATAGATTATATATATATATATATATATATATATATATATATATATACACACACCAATGGTCTATTGGAAAGATATACATGGAAGTAGACACACCAGGTGGTAGACTAAAAGACATGATGCAAATGTACAAGAATACAACAGCTGATCGACCAGTTGTTGTACATTAATACCTTCGTCAGGCGATGAACTTTCCAGAAAACCTTCGTGTATATATATATATATGTATATATATATATATATATATATATATATATATATATATATATATATATATATGTGTGTGTGTGTGTGTGTGTGTGTGTCTGTGTCTGTGTCTGTGTCTGTGTGTATCTTTAGGAGATTTTAATACAAAATATATATATATATATATATATATATATATATATGTGTGTGTGTGTGTGTATTTAGGCAGCAATCCTTCTTTCATGCACATTTCGTTGAATATGACAGACAAGTTGCTTTTATTTAGTTATTTATAAAATTTCTCATGTGATCTAATCCTTTTTTTTCTCTTCAGATAATAAATTATATATAAACCGGCGAATGTTTTTTTTAATCCGACCGCTTTCGGTTATACATTTAGCCATTTTCCATGTTGAAATATTTTAACTGTTAAATAAGAAATAGTTTGTTGCATGCATGTATTTATATAATCTTTTCATTTTTCAAAACACGGTCAAGATATTGTGTCCATGTTCATAGTTGATATTATTAAGCGTTGGTTTCTTTGCTTTTATTAATAAGACTTCCATTATTTTTAGCCTTTTTTTTTTGCATGTAGATGATGCTATTATAATTGTGTTGTCAACAAGTATGTTACGAATAGTGTGCGGTAGGTCTCCATGAATATTTAAATGAGATCTAATTGAGCTATAATATATATGTATGTGTGTGCGCGTGCGCGCGCGTGTGTGTGTGTGTGGGGGGGCACACCACAAGTAAGGTACAGTTAGTGAAGCTCGGAAAAATAGGGCGTTGGCGAGCGGAAAAGCACCCCAGTTGAAACAGTGGTTTCTCCTGTCCTCCCACCATTACCGAAAGCACCTTTTCCGTAATACATACTGCTTAACTAAAAATGTATCGTCTATTTCAAATTCACTATAATAACTTCTGTGGAAATAATATATAACAGAAATATCCGTGAATATTTCACTGGTTTTCAATTTGAATTTTCTGATGAATCTTAATTCTTAAGTTAATGATTAAATAAGCTTATGGCAAACTCTACGACAATAAAATATGGGTTGAAGTTTTCCTATCGCATCGTTAAATATTTGAGCTTAACAACTTTAACAAA
>OZ038485.1:81280862-81283362 GCA_964036315.1 Acanthosepion esculentum
CAATATTTCCTTACAACAAAACAACGCATTTTTATTTACCATTCTTACTACACTCACCATAATACCTCATTGTCTCTATGAAAATACTAACTAGTGTCCATATGTACAATTCTTATCTTAGGTGGGGGGTGGGAATAAAACAACAATTTAAAAATCTAAACCTCAATGTTTATTTACAATATGTAATCATCTATTTACAAAAAAAACTAAATAAAATGGTGTTAGTAATACCTCCACCACACACACACACACACACACACACACACACACACACACACACACACACACACACACACATATAATTCTGAATTGTGGCAGCAAACATCAGTTCACTGGACGAAATCAATGCGGGACTTTAATAATATAAAACACTCATTCGTCCTACTACTCAAATACACACTCATTCAAACACAACGACAAATACGAAAATCACACCTGAAATACGAAAGGCGTCCCGCATCCACCAGGGATCTGACATCTCTAGTCACCTAGCGGGGGAGGTGAGAGGTAATTAAACTAAAGAAATTTGGAGCAGAAATAAAAGGGGCCTAATGAGCATATATCTCCTAGCTAAGTTAACACTGAAAGAAGAATTTAAGGAGAAAAAAACAATCCTAAGTTGCCAACGTCCAATCCAGTTAGAACAACATCTTAATGCCTAAGCGGCACCAAAGTACCACTCTAAATCGGTCCCTCTTTCTCGACACAATTGCCCAAGTCTTACCCACCTTTTGCCAAATTCTGATGGAAGGAGCTGCCGCCTTTCCGTCCTAAGCTGATGCTTAAAGAACAAGATCAGTTTGGAAGAGGTGAACTTCTCGCCCACATAGAATTCCTTCTGACGTGTACTCCAAATCACAACTCTCAAAATGCCTAGCAAGCAAAAGAACACATAGTGTTCAGCCTTCGTCAACAGCGATACCACATTGCAACAGACAAAACTGGCCTCGAGGACGAAAAACCTTCAATAAACTTGCCCAACGGGACTACAATTCTGCAATGAAAGAAGGTGTGATCCAGTACAGCGAATGTAGCTTGGAGATTTTTTCCAAGTCCGCCGAACAAAGTCTTTTGCCGACCTAGAGGGCCCTTCGAATAACCAACCAGGTGAGTGATGCCTCATCATTATTGAGGCATTTTCAAACCGAGCGGGCCTCTTGCTTCGTAAAACCGAGCTCGTCTTTCAAATCATTTCGAGGGACCCGCTAATAAACATGTAATATAATGCACTACGGGGCAAAGCCTGGACTTTGTGGGGTCATCCGTCGCCCGTAAGAATTGTTTAAGAGCAATCCGATATTCATGATAGAAGGAGCACTGGCCTCGGGGTAACAGAGGGCCTCCTCCTCGCACGAGTGCACACTTGTCAGGAATGAGAAGTTCTTACGGGTGTCTCCTTTCCAGAATTCGTCGTCCTCATCTGATTGCTGACACATTCGATCTAGGAAGGCGATGCAAAGCGTATGTTGACGAGTCTCAACGCTAGGCATATCCAGACCGCCTTCAGAAGGCTGGAGTTAACAGATCTCCCTAGGTATCTTAGCGGACATGCCTCGCCACAAGAAGGAGAATAAGAGCCTTACTAATTAAATTAGTATGGTAGACTGAAGTGGAAGTAGGAAATCGGTAAAGGAGAATCGAGTAGATGTGCGAGGCACATACTTCCGCCCTCTCCTAAGAAAAGATTCCTCCGGGACCACAGACGAACTGCAAACTCGGCCTTCTGCCGCACTTCCGACCAATTCATTTCCAACAAGAGATCGAAACCAAATCAGACGCAGAGTATCTTGAGCGGCCTGTCCGTTCATAGAACAGACACTCCCTTTCACGCGAGCCAACAGGCTTATCACGGTTGATCTTGGACCCTGTCACCGTCTCATACCCTCTGATTTCTTTAGATAGATAGATAGATAGATAGATAGATAGATAGATAGATAGATAGATAGATATTAAGCGAGTGTCAGAAATAATGATGGCTAGCTAGGTAGATATAAACTAAGATAGATACAGTGCTGTTCGATAAAAGTGACTAACTGGATTTTTTTTACTTAAAAATTTTTTCGCCTATTGTTTTTGGGGCCAAACTAATTTTTAATCTTACTAATATAAAGACCACTTCCCGACCACCTAGTAAAAAGTTTATTCACCCTAAGGTATTCTATTGATAATTATAATTTTGGATATAAATGAGATTTAGGGAAAAATCCTATGCAAAAAAAGTGACTCAGTTATTTCCTGCAACAAGTAATCAATAGAAGCATAACCGAACAGCTTTAAATAAAGAATAATAGAGGTATAATATATTTATAATCGGTAGTATAGTTCGAAATATTTAATAATCTATGGGTCACCTTTATTTGGAATAACCTTTACAATCCTTTTTGGCATTGACTTGATTAGGTTCTGGCAAATCTCATCTACAAGCATTGAATTCTATTCGGATATGAAATTCACAATCAAATCCACGTTGTTGCTCAACTGCTTTCTCGAGAGCCTGTAC
>OZ038485.1:81288362-81348362 GCA_964036315.1 Acanthosepion esculentum
TCAAAGTATTCCTTCATCAATTTTGATTTGTGACAGGGAGCATTATCCTGCATAAAAATGAGCTTGGTGGGGTCGATTTGCACCCTTTCAGCAGAAGACAAGGCTCTAAAATTCTCTTGTACTACTCGCTCCTGAGAGTCTTTTCAATAGGTTTTAAGAAACCACTTCCATGAAAAGAAAAGCATCCCCAGAACATTATACTGAACGGATGCTTGACAATACTTACTGCTAAATTCAAGAGCTTTCAAAAGGTTCTTCTTCGGATTTTAGATCGCTTATCCTTTGAATTTAGCTCAACTTTCGTTTCATCGGAGAAGAGAACATTTAATTTAAAAAAAATCAGGTGAGTCACTTTTATCGAACCGCCCTGTATATATATATATATATATATATATATATATATATATATATATATATATATATGTGTGTGTGTGTGTGTGTGTGTGTGTGTGTGTGTGTGTGTGTGTGTGTGTGTGTGTGTGTCATTTGTATACCTCTATACCGATGATACGACTATATACGGGCGCTCCTCTAAAGTTCTCGTTGGTCAAATATTGGCGACTGAACTTTCTTTCGATCTTGCACAAATTATCTAACATGATAAAAACCTTGCTGGTTAAATTCAAAGCCTCGAAGACTAAGCTAGTTACATTCCGTCATCACCGATCTGACCAGGAACTACCACTAATCTGGAAGAACGAGGGTCCTCTCAGGGAAGCACCGTGATTTGAAAGACTGTTGAGCCTCAAACTCACACCCGACCTCAAGTGGAACTCTTACATAGAATCCATTGCTAAGGATAGTGGTAAAATGGACAGCTCCCTGTAGCGCCCCATTAAGTACCTGACTCTGCCCGGTATCCTCTACTTCTACAAGACCCAGATCAGGTAAAGAATGGAGTACTGTTGGTATATATGGGCGGGAGCTGCCTCACTCGCCAGCCTTGGTAAAGTTCAAAAGCGTCTCCAAGCCCTCGTGAGTGACGAACGATTCAACCTCTCTCCCACAGGCGGAATGTGGCAGGCCTCTCTCTTCTCTATCGCTACTTCCACGGAAAGTGCTTGGACGAGCTACATTTCCTGGTCCCTCCGAGGCAAAATAGCAAGAACACGTAATGTCACTTACTTGGTAGCTAACCACCAACATTCCTTCCGCATCCCATCGGTGTGAAGCAAGTTCCTCTCGAACAGCTTCTTCCCGCAAACCACTGACCTGTGGAACCGTCTCTCGACAGTATGTTTCCCCAATCACTACAATCTTAACCTGTTCAAGGCTCGACTTAACAGTTTACTTCCGCTCTTATACGCACAAATGTCCTCCAGATATAACCCTCTGCCTCGAGCGGACCCCGTGCCTTCTAAAGGGTGAACCCCGCTATATATATATATATATATATATATATATATATATATATATATATATATATATATATAATCTGTTGATCTGTTGATATATATATATATCTATCTGTTGATATATATATATAGCTATCTGTTGATATATATATATATATATATATATATATATATATATATATATATATATATATATATATATATATATATATCAACAGATAGCGGAAAAGGGGGAAAGTTTAGCAACATGGGAGAATTTTTCCCTGAAATTTTCTTGGTATATCAAAATTTATAAATACCAGTACATAATAAATAACAGTTTACTTCCGCTCGTATACGCACAAATGTCCTCCAAATGTAGCCCTCTGCCTCGAGCGGCCCCCGTGCCTTGTAAAGGGTGAACCCCGCTATATATATATATATATATATATATATATATATATATATATATATATATATAAATAAGCCCTTGAGACAAATAACTCATGGGATCGGTTGACGGAAAATAAATTGAAACGCGAGTCAGAAACCCTACTGGTAACCGCCCAAGACCAATCCCGGAATACTAATTCTGTCTGGAAAAACATCTATCAACAAGTAAATTCAGAAAATTGCAGACTGTGGCATGAGGTGGAAAATGTCATCCACATCATTAGCGCTTGTGAGATTATTGCACAGAAACAAAATATGCGCCACCGTGATAAACTGGCCCCTCATTTGCATTGATGAGCCTGTAGGAAGTGCAGACCTGAAGGCGACTAAGAAAGGTAGCGCTACAGGCCAGAGAATTTGCCCGAAAACAACTAAGTCAACATCTAGCGTGATTTTTTAATATCCAAACAGAACGCGTTATTAAGGTCACCAAACGAGACATCACCGGAACCGACAAAGAAACGACTGTCCTCATCAATATGGTTATTCCTAGTGACTATAATATCGAGGTAAACGAAATTGACAAGCTTACCAAATATACCGATTACTGAACTCATGTCGCCAGGACGTGGGACGTTCATACATACATACACACATACACAAACACAGACATATATATATATATATATATATATATATATATATATATATATATATATGTATGTATACAAGTATGGAATTGGTGTATACGGAATAAATTCCACTAAGCAAAAAATACTATTCTGAAAAGAGTGCTCAATACAAAGTAGACCATATATATATATATATATATATATATATATATATATATATATATATATATATATACATATATATATATATATATATATATATATATATATATATATATATATATATATATATATATAACAGGTCATCCTATAGGTTCTGTCCGAATTTTGAATAAAGAAAACAAGTGACCAAATGTTACATTTAATTACAGATTCAATCAACAATGTATTTTCCCTGATTATCTATGACTTCCTTCCATCTATTAACAAGCCTATTAAATCCATTACTGTAAAATTCTTTTGGCTTTGATTCGAAGAACTCACAAATGTCAGTTTTAACCACTTCCTGTGTTACAAAAGCTGTTTCTTCCAAATTATTCTGTAAGCTCCGAAACAATAGGTAGTCTGAAGGAGCAAGGTCGGGAGAATAAGGTGGATGAGGAATTTTTTCCCAACCAAGTTCTTCGATCTTTTGTGACGTAATTCTTGCTGTGTGTGTTCGCATCCTGATGAAACTTGGTTCAAACGCTCTAATTGCTGACAGTATATTTGAGCATTAATTGTTGCATTAGGTGGTAAGAATTCAAAGTGGATTATTCCTTGGCAATCCCACCAGATTGAAAGAAGAACCTTTTGCCCATGAAGTTCCCTTCTCGTCTGTGGCTGGGGTCCTTCCCCTTTACCAAGCCACTGTCTACGACGCTTAACATTTCGATAAAAGATCCATTTTTCGTCGCCAGTCATAAGTCTATCCAAAAAAGGTGAAACAAGTTGGCGAGAATGGAGAGAAGAGCAGATGTCAACTCGGGATTTGAGGTTGTTTTCAGACAATTCATGAGGCATTTTTCCAAGTTTAGGAACTTTTCCAAGTTGTTGAAGATGACGATGAACAGTTGTATAGTTTGAACTGAGAACAACCACTGCCAATTCCTCAACTGGTAAAGCAAGATTTTCTTCAAGGGCTGCTTCAAGAAGCTTTTCATCAAACTCAACTGGACGTCCGGTTCGATCTTCATCTTCAAGGGTGAAATCTCCACCTCTGAATTTTGCAAACCATCTTCTGCAAGTTCTTTCATTCACTCATTCCTCTCCATAAACTGAGTGAATGTTTCTAGCCGCTTCGGCTGCTGAGTTTCCTTTCTTGAACTCATAAAGCATTATGTGCCTCAAATGATTCTTGGGTACTTCTATGTTACCAGGGTTTTAATCAAACAAAATTTAATTTTATTGTTCTCTCAAAATTTGATCAGTTTAAATGCATCTAAACATAAAAATAATATTCAGCTCCATTAGATATTAAAAAATACTCTTTAAATTTCGTTCATTTTAACAAAAAGTTAAAATTCGGACAGAACTTATGGCATGACCTAATATATATATTATTTGTACATATATACGTAATTATATCAGAGGCTGTATCTTGTGCATTTAACCCTGTCGCCAGTTGTTGGTGTATGAGTCCAGGTAAAATGTCTAGATCTCAAATGCTCATTTTAAATGCAAGCACATTCTAACACTTGAACGTTTGACACAACGCAATCTTCCTGTTCCAATTTCGAAACCTTTTTCTTTAGACATTTCCTACTTTGGACTAAGTTAGACTTGAAGATACAGAAGTATTGATGATTTGAAAAGTGTATAAAAATGCTGGAATATTGGAAAATCTTACACGTGAGGAAATATAATTGCTTTTATAAGCCAACATGGACTATAAGCGCTGAGAGAAAACACGCAATTCTTTCAGCCACCAGTTAAAACAAGACTTTAGACGTTAACTTGCCAAATGTTTTTTAAGTGCGAATGAACCCAAATATAGATTTTATGCAGTGTTTTCTTTATTGTTTTTTGTTTTTTAATGGGCTTTATACGTTCCTTATTCTAAATTCATGTATCCATTGTAGTCATCCTACGGGAATCTTTCCTCTTAACACCAAATATTAATCCAGTTAGCTACAAAGTTAACAAGAATTATACACTGGTCAAGTCTTTTGGTAAAAGAATGAATGAATGAATGAAGGAAGGTAGGAAGGTAGGAAGGAAGGAAGGAAGGAAGGAAAGAAGGAAGGATTAAATAAAGACTTTTATGACATTGGTAGTCAGGAAGGAGGAAAGAGAAGGGGGCGAGAAGGAAAGGATAAAGGAAGAAAGAAAGGAAGAGAGGGTGGGAGGCAGAAAGAAAGAAAGAAAAACATACAAAGGAAGGAAGGAAGGAAGGAAAGAAGGAAGGATTAAATAAAGACTTTTATGACATTGGTAGTCAGGAAGGAGGAAAGAGAAGGGGGCGAGAAGGAAAGGATAAAGGAAGAAAGAAAGGAAGAGAGGGTGGGAGGCAGAAAGAAAGAAAGAAAAACATACAAAGGAAGGAAGGAAGGAAGGAAGGAAAGAAGGAAGGAAGGCAGCGAGTGGGAGAAGCAGTCAGGAAGGAATAAAGAGAAGGTAGCAAGAAGGAAAAAAGGAAAGGATATAGGAAGAAAGGAAGGAAGGGAGGGTGGGTGGCGAGAAAGAAAGAAAGTTGGAGCCCTCCAAAGCAATCCATATAATGCGTCGCATTGATAATCAGAGTTCGGAAAAGTTCACACAAACATTCATTGGGCGTCCATAGACCTTCTAGGAAATAAAAATGAAAATCATTGCCTTATCTGTCGTGCGACATGGAATTTTTTCTTTCTTTCTTTCTTTCTTTTTTTTTTTCGCTCTCATCACTTAATAATCTTTCATTGCCTCTCTCTCTTTTTGCCCTTTTTTCTTTGCCTGTCATTCAAAAACTATATTTATTTTCCTTCTCTTTTTTATTTCCATATATATCTTTCATTTTTATTGCTTTCTTATTATGTTAAATTAAAATATTATTATGGAAAGAAAGAAAAAAGAAAGAAAGAAAGAAAGAAGGGGCATAAAAATATATAAGAAGAAAGAGAGAGAGGGTGGAAGCTAGGGAGTAGTATAAAAGAAAGAAAGAAAGAAAGAAAGAAAGAAAGAAAGAAAGAAAGAAAGGCAATAGGAAGGTAGAAAGGAATGAAGGAAGGAATGAAGTGAGGATGAGAGAAGTATAAAAGAAAGAAAGAAAGAAAGAAAGAAAGAAAGAAAGAAAGAAAGGCAATAGGAAGGTAGAAAGGAATGAAGGAAGGAAGGAAGTGAGGATGAGAGAAGTATAAAAGAAAGAAAGAAAGAAAGAAGGAAAGAAAGAAAGATGAAAAAGGGTTCGGAATGAGTTCTAAAATTGAATGAAACTGGCATCAATAAATGCGGGGAACATAAAATAAGAGACAGACAGAAAGTCATAGTAAGAGAGACAGACAAACAGACCGACAGAAAAACCGACCGAGTGTCATAGTGAGTGTGAGAAACAGACAAAGAAACAGTCATAGCGAGAGAGAGAGGGGGGGGGAGAGAAAGAGAGAGAGAGAGTAAAACAAATCACGAACTGGGCGATAATTTATAAAAAGAAGAGAAAGAAAGCAGGGAGTGAGAGGATATCTTAGCTAAGAAATTAATGCGTACCTCGTTGAAAAGAAAGCTATATCGGGACATCTTCGTATCGACCGATCTTCTCCCTTTCTTGAGAACTGTTCCATCAAGCACCCAAAAACAATTAAGACATTACATTGATGGATTCACTTTTCCTATTCTATCCACCTTCTTTCGCCGCACCGGGTACTCTGCAGAATGATTTTATCATCCTTAATAATTGTCAGGTCACGGGCAGTCAGGAGGCACACATTTTTCGCCTTCAACTCCACTCAACAAGATGATTAATCCTTTAAAATTAAATACACAGAGAACATTGAGAACCAAATATAAACTTTAGCGATTTACTTATGTAAGGTCAGGACAGACTCTGATTTCGCAAGTTGAAAGTCATTTGGCAGAAATAAAGGATTCTTTCTCTATTATTGCGAATTAAATAAATATCAATTTTACAAGTAGGGATGGTTACAAGTACAACATTATAAACTGTATTAATCATAGTTCACTCATGAACACAGTCATATATATATATATATATATATATATATATATATATATATATATATATATATATATATATATATATATATATGGAAGTATGTATTCATTATCCCCTTTATCAATGGCATGTTTATGTATATAAGTGTGTCTTGGGATGAAAAATACAATTCTACTGTCTGATGATACCTAATTGGTTGGAAGCGGTAACAGAAAGGTTGTTTTTTTTTAATCTTTTATACAGGGTGCAATGGATAAATTGTCGTCTAAATTACGCAAAAATGAGAACAACACTGATATCTCATTTTAACAGATATATTTACCAAAATTACACAAAAATATCTTGAAATACCAAAGAGTAAATTTATTCAAGAAAATCGCTATTGGCTTCAACCAAGGCCTCCAGACAACTTCGTGATCTCCTACAACTCTTCTGGAAGTTTTCCCTGTTTAAGCTGGTGAATGCTGCCATAATCCTTGCCTTCATATCATTTTTGGTGTTACAAGGAGTTTTTTTTTTTTTTTTTTTTTTAAACGTATCACCCCAAGCAAGGCCGGTGGCCACTATCACGCATGGGGTTACAGAAGGGTTGGAGGAAGAGCAGATAGGAGTGGTAAAGGAGAGGATGTGGAGAAAGAGAAGGACGGAGGGTCGATCAAGGCAGGGGCGTTACGGAAGATATAGAGCGAGAGCAGATAGGAATGAAAGATGTCAGGAAGTGGAGAAGGGAAGTGGATAGATCAAGGCAATTGGAGATGACGATTGACGCTACACTTAAACCGTTGGAGATTGTATTTGTCAGGGAAACAGTAATAGGGAAGGGAGTTCCATAGGCGAGATGTGCGAGACATGAAGCTATTGGAGTAGAAAAGACGTCTACATCTAACAGTTTCAGCGGTGAAGGGGTGGGAACGGGATGCCAGCCTCGTAGGACGCTTAAATTCACGAGGCTTAGGGACAAGAGAAAGTTTTGCTGGTCTCTCGCTCAATTGCACCAGTCACATAATAATCAAAGGGGTTGCAGTCTGGCCAGATGTAAAAGGTGGTGTGGTCGCAGAAATTGTCTGAAAGCCATGAATGGGTTCTCCTGCTTGTGTGGCAGTCCTGTTGCCAGACATAAGATCTCCCAACAGCCACCTTCTTGACCCATGGCAGCAGTACCTTCTCAAGGCATGTGATATAGGCATCTGTGTTGAGTCTGAGGCCCTCGTTAGCAAATTCGGGAGTTCTTTCCTTATCGGAAACATCAGAGTGAGTTTTTCGAGCTACCGTACCTTCGTAATCACCATTAGACTCGTCCAACTCTTTCCGAGTCCTTTGTACTGTTGAGAGTGCCTAGACCGCAAGGTCATCCACAATAAATTCGCTCCCTAACTCTTACATTTCACCATTTTTGGCAGTGTGTGATATCTAATAACAAAAGTGATGGAAACGAAAAGAAAAAAAAATCTAAATAAAATCGGTTAGATAATATACAAACAAATTAAAATTAAATTTAAAAATTCCCAGCATCACCTGTCCGTGCGCATGCGTACTAGCACCAATGTAACAAATTTAGTCCGATGAAGCCCTAAAGGACGAAATGCGTCACACGAAAACATTTTTCCATTTTGCCATGCATATATTTATTTACAAGGATATTCACAAACCCCGTAGACAAGTATTTATTCGTTTAGCTAATGAAACATGCATAATTTTTATATATAAATGATTGTAGTTAAAGAATAAAGTAACTGACAATGTGAAAATAGAATATTTTTCCCGAGATTTCATAAAGTATTTTGTATTTACAACACTTCTGAAATGCGAAATCACTGTATTGTTACGATTTAATAATGATACTTTTAAAGACTGCGTGTGGTCTTTTTCAGAACATAAGGAAATTGTCGTAAAATCTAATTTACGACTTCCAAAGCTCATACATTCCCAACGTGCAAGGTAGCCATAAAATGTTTATAACAACCCAAAACAAGAATTTGATTTAGTATTGTCAAGATGTTTTAACTGCCTGGCTGCCCTATCTGGTATAAAAGGAAGAAAGGTTCTGGAAAACGAGCCACTCTTTCAACGCGTCCCCACCCCCCTGCGTCCCACCGAATCAGTCTTTAATTCAACTGAGGCACATCTCCCTACGGACTTTGTCATTGTGTTTCTTACCGTAACTGAACTCCGGACACGGGAATTTACAATAGATTGGTGGCAGTTTTATGTAGCAATCAAAGCTCTTACTTTGTTAAAACTGGTATCCGGTTTGTCCTGTCTTCGTTGTATTATCTAAACCTCTAAACTCGAGTTTCTCAAAATCTGGATAATTAACCAGATTTGGGTAAAAGCGAGAAGATATTTTTGGTATAGCCATAAATTTTCTGCACCTAATTGACACCCGAGGAAAAATGCCTAAACGTGTATAAAAGCGAATTTTATGGTCAAAATGTTTCCAGAAAGAAACTGTAGATTATGATATATTTTACTTTTTGACGTAGGTTTTAAGCCAAAAGGTAATATGTACCCAAAACTGGTATAAAAAGCGATGAATTTTCTGCTCACAATTCTCATCTTATATTTATATGAATCAAGGTTTTCAATACTACTCTTGTAAATAAATACAAATGCCTACGGATTTCTTTCAATTTTCCTTACGGCACGGTGATTATCTGGCACGGAACGTTTAATATTTTTCTCATATATTTTCCTCAGCACGATTATTTATGAAATTTCCCACCGGAACGGTTATTTGAGCGGGAATGCACATTTTTAATTTGAACGATTCACAACGTCTGAATATTTCAGACGGCAAATTATTTAATTTGTTTGCGTTAATTAAACATTGGTGGTTTATACTTATAAGTATTTACTTGTTCCGGGCCATAGCAAAATATTGGAGTTTTATATTTGATGTTATAAACATTTACTTAGTTTGAGGATAGGTGTGATGGGGTGGGGGCGGTTATAATATCGCGTCGTGGTCGCTAGTTAATAAGTTTTAATAATATTGCATCACAGTGGTAAGGCATCAGATAATGCTATTCTCCTGTTTGGAATTTCCCCCATTATGGGTATTATTATATGTATAATATAATAACACCGCATTTTACGGATGGAATGGAATAGATGAAAGAAAAGGAATAACAAACATGCTTTTATGAGAGATTTTTATAAGTCATACACAAAATTATATACACATATTGACAAGTGTAATACACAGAAAAACAATAATACATGTATACAGCACAAACAATGCGAAAAAAGTGAAGCGAAAAAATACCTTACTTGTAATAATTCTCAACGTGTATTGAAGCTGCCGGAGTATTTCTCTGTGTCCCTGGAGAAGCCATATTTAGAATTCCAGGTTCGAACGGTCCGGATTTATCTTCTATGTCACTAGCGGGGACATATTCCTCTCAAACGGGAAACGGTGAGTCGTGGTTTTTTCTCAATATGAGGACTGCGAGCCGGAGATAGTTTATCTATCCGGTAAATATATATTTCCAAACGAAAACGGTGCCAAAGGCTTGTAAACTGCACCACGTGGCAGCTGGCCGAGGGAGGCAGATTTAAACTCGGTCTTTGCCTAGTGCCAAAAAAAAAAAAAGACTACTCGTTTTGACTCCTGGAAACAGACTGACGACTGGTCACTTTTATCACTCTATGAAGTGATGTCACTAAGATGCCGTTATGTGACCCATCTCAATCAACAGAAGATAATCGTCTTTTGTATCCCTACGTGTAAAAATTGGTGGTTTATAATTGAGCACATAAGCATTTACCTGTATCTATCTAGTACCTATGGCAGACACCTACTCAGGAACATTTGTGTTTCTTCTTTATCAACAGATCTCAAATACATAGTGACGGTTACTTCGTACGGTCAAAAACCTAGACTGCTCCTGGAAAGTTTAGTATACACAAGTTTACTCACAAGGCTTGTATCAACCAATGGTACGTCTTTTATTCACTTTCCAACTTTGTAAATAGCGCTTATCTTATGTTGTTAAGATTAGTTCGGCGATAAGAAAATACTCCTGGTAGATCTAATTTTCTTTTAATTCCTTCGCTGAATAGGTTAAATTTGGTTCGAATATATATTATTGTCTTTATTTTAGGTAACGCCACAGATTCGCGACACCTAAGGTTTACAATGAATTTTTAAAAAATGAAAAATCTTTTTTGAAGTTTTTATTTTAGTTTTAGTTTCAAACTGACATATTAAATTTAATATTTCCAATAGGCAAAATAGTTTGCTATAGTTCAAATCTATTTTAAATTAATTAGAATGAGTTTTCGTTTTGAAATCGCTGACATTTTTTATTTTAGCGCCATTTTAAACACCTGTCGTCTGTATGGTATTTTCTTTATTAAAAAAAAATCTTCTAAAAATAAAATATTCTTTTCTGAAACTTTATTTGAGAAATATTAGCTTATTTAATGTATAATTAATCTGATTTGAAACAAATATTATTTACTTTAAGTCATATATCGCAGAAAATTCATTTTTTAACACGTCGGTAGCTGCTTATTTAATCTGCTGATAAACTAGCAAGTTGATGACAGATTGGTGTTTATCCAATATTGTTCTACGGGGACCTTCTCCGTAAAAAATAATTGAAGAATAACGTGAGTGCCCTTTATATATAATTTTAAGTACTTAAAAATTTATGAAAATATTCTTCGTAATCTAATGTTTTATTGAAATTTAGATACTTTTGCTTTAAATTTACTAGATTTATAGCTCTTTATTTTCTGATAATATCGCGTTTGGGTGACCGTATCTATAAAAATCGACAGGTTTATACATATACAAAAACAATTCAAAATTCTTTTTAAAATACACGGGGTCCGTAAATTGTAATAAGCTTTACGATTTATGATTAGTAAATCAAGTTTTATTTAATAACAATATTCCTTAACCTTTACACAATTGAAACTGAATTTTAAAAGATTTAACACTTTATAAATTATTCTAATTTAAAAACAATATTCAATTTAAAAAAAATAAAGATAAATCTTGTAAAGATTCATCATTCATCGATTTTTTTTCTTATGACAATAGTGTCCTTAATATATCGGATACATAAAAACAATTAAAAGCTTTTCTAATTAAAAAAAATGTCTTAGTTTTAATGCATCTTTTATTTTACGATTCAAAACGGATTTTCGGTAAGACGGAGTCCGATTCACCCCCCCCCCACACACACACACACACAAAAATTGATGATTTAAATTCAACAAGGAGTTCTGCTGATAGCTAATATAGTTATAAAAAATTATCTTGTTGAATTTTTTGAGTTTTCATGAAATAAAGTGGGGTGAAACACATGTAAAAAAATAGCAAGCTTTTCTAAAGAATAACATTTCTAAAATAATTTCATTCATTTGTGAATAAGTTCTAAAAGTTTAATTAAAATCAGATAATTATTTGATTATTGCAAGAATTTCCAAATCAATGTGTGTTTCACCTGAAAAACGCTAATTTTTTATACTAATTTATAGTCTATTCGCTGACGTAAGAAAAAGAAGAGTTTAGCTAAAATTTTGAACTTTCTAGAAAGAATTAAAAAATATAATTAAATAATCAAAAATACTTTTGTCTGTCTTAATAACATAAAGATTTTGACGATAAAAAAAAATTGTTTTTATGAAGTTTGGACATTTTTTCATCATGGTATGCTCTTGTTTCAGTGAATCTTTGCTCCGCTCGTTTTCGATCTTCATTCAAGCGATTTTTTTTTCATTATACTTTACGAGGAATTATTAAGTGAACAAGTATAACAAAAGAGAAGTGCTGTGAATTTTCTTCTGTGATTCGTATCTCTTCAGGACATGAGCGATCATGGCTCTCCACAATTTCTCTCTTTCCTTCTTGTCTTCAATATGCCTGGTTAGTGCGAAACGCTCCGAACCCTCTTCCCTTACCATGGACCCACCACATTTCCTTACCATGGACCCACCACATTTCCTTACCATGTACCCACCACGTTTCCTTACCATGGACCCACCACATTTCCTTACCATGGACCCACCACATTTCCTTACCATGTACCCACCACATTTCCTTACCATGTACCCACCACATTTCCTTACCATGGACCCACCACATTTCCTTACCATGGACCCACCACATTTCCTTACCATGTACCCACCACATTTCAGTTGTTACTTTCGGATTCTAAGAATAAATTTTTTTTTAATTTCTGAACACAGTCAGCATATTGTGGCCGTGTTCATAATTGATATTATGAAGAGTTAGCTTCAACTTTTTTTTATTGTTAACGCTTCCAATATTTTTAACCACTATTATGTTTGTATTTTGCACAAATATACCGCAGGCGGATGTTGGGGTGTCTCCTCGTGCATTTAAACGGGTCAGTAATTAAATGGATCATTTGAACAGTTTTTAAAAATTATAATTCTCTGTTCCTTGTCAATTGTCTTCAACCAAACTTGTATAAAAGAGGGTTTTCTGCCCAAATACACAATATATATATATATATATATATATATATATATATATGTGTGTGTGTGTGTGTGTGTGTGTGTGTGTGTGTGTGTGTGAGTGTGTGTGTGTGTGTATGTATTTAATGAGGCACTATCAAATTGGATTATCTTTTCTGTGGTACGATTACAGATAGCACTCCACAATTTGTTGTTTTTGTAGCTCTTAGTAAATTTTCTCATTTCGGTGTCTCTCATAACCCCGGTTCTGCTAACCATTTACAAAGTGCGTTAGTTTATTTGTTGTTATAATATTAGGTTCTCAAACATATGACGCACTTTATAAGAAATGAATAAAACCTTTCTGAAATGTTAAATAACTAATTCATTTAGTTGAAATAGGCACCATGTTGATGAATGACTGTTCTCCAACGTTTATATATATGCTCCTCGTCCTCTTCCTCTTTAGTCCGATGTGTGTGTGTGAGTGTGTGTGTGTGTGTGTGTGAGTGTGTTTGTCTGCGTGTGTGATGTTCTAAATTTTTATATTTTGGGTAGAATGCATGCTTCATATCGAAGATAAAGTATTTACAGTAATACGCAGAGTCTGGAAATTCCGTTTCATATCAGTACGAAGCCAAGAAGGTGGTTTGAGTTGCTCTCCTGAAGGTTAGCATCAGCCATGCTAATATACGAACTGATATAACTACTTATATTGAAATTATGCTTAACACTCTCCAGACGAATTCGCAAGTTTAAGGAGTTTGATATTTGTTGTTTTCTAATTTGAGCTCTTGTAATAGAGTAATCTGAATATATTTGTTTCTTGAAGATTGGGACAATGCAGCCCTCCATGTTCCATTCCGCCTCCTTTTCACCTGAAGTGAATAAATGATAACATCACAGAAAGAAAAATATAAAATAATACGATAATTAGCAAAAATAATGAGAACTGGAAGAAGGACAAATAAGTAATCTATAATAACGTCTCAGACCGTCAAAAATGAGCAAAATAATTCGAAAGTTAAAATATATTAACCTCTTATAACGTAGCGGTTATCGGCGCCGGTAACGCTATCGGTGAGCAGAATTCAAGTTCCAGTCTAGTTTTTTGATTTTAGTATAAATGTCTTTGAGAAAGGTATGTAGACCATGCCTTCTCTCTCCTGCTATGGAGTAAATTGCCCGGTAGACAGAGCACTTAAGCTTTGGACGCAACCCAGTCAACGAGAAGGACAATTCTGGATTTAGAAATTTTCAGAAGGCAACTACTCCATTATATTCCCTATGAAGTCCTGTCAATTCAAAGTTAATAAAGAAGATTGTGGAGAGCCATAACCGCCTTCACCCTGGCATTTTAAAAATATTAAGTAATCTATAATAACGTCTCTGGCCATCAAAAATGAGCAAAATAATTCGAATAAGTTCAAATATATTAACCTCTTATAACGTAGCGGTTATCGGCGCCGGTAACGCTATTGGCGAGCAGAATTCAAGTTCCAGCCTAGTTTTTTGACTTCGGTGATCGTGCGGGAACCGATGTTTTGAAGCTGACGTGCCCGTAAGCCCGATAACAACAAAGATGAGGACAGTATTCCGTTTGTGAATAATTTAAATAATTGGGATTCTTTTGCTGATATCCAAATCTGTCCTAGGTTTGCGTATTTCAGAATGGCTAAGTGGTAAACGCTCCAACAATTAAGATAACATTTCTTTGGGGATTAAGAAACATGACGAGCGGCTACCTGGCGCATTCTAGGCCAAGGCCGCAAATAGAGAGAGCAAAATGTCAAGTAATCTTTCAACAATTTTTTATATTTATATTTACTTGGTACGTTCGGTTGCTTTCAATTAGGTCATGACCGACTGACTAGTGAATCAGCACCCGGTTGATAAAAGAGAGAAGAGAGATCGAGAAGCCTTGTGCAATGGATAAGAAGAAATCTCACGGCCTGTGGCACTACATAAGATTTTGAACAAACACCATTGGTCAGCGTGCTAAATGAAACAAAATCCGGTGGAAGAGAAAAATCCGATTAACCTTTGGTAAGAAAAATTAAATAAATAAAAATACAACTAAAAACAAACAAACAACAGATTAAATCACTCACCGATAGTTTTAACGAATTTTAGGAAAATTAATAACAAAGTGGAAAAAAATCTGTATGACGCATTTCGTTCCTTAAGACATCATCGGACTAATATTCCTGTATATACGAATAGATCAGTAAATGAAGGCTCTGGCGAAGTTGATTTTTTACTTTTTTTATTTTTTTTGGGTGAGGTCTCTTTTGTGCTCATAGATTTTTAATTTCAGAGAAAATTTAAAAAACGCATCTATGAGCACAAAAAGGACCTCACAAAAAACAACTTAACTAATGCAGTAGTTATACATAGAAATATATTCAAATTTAAAAATGCTACACTGAAAAAAAAAGAAAATAACTCACTCAGAAGGAAAATTCTCGAGAGTGCCGCCATTGAATATTATCCAAATATTAATCTACGCCCAAGCTTTTTTCTTATACCACCTCTCCTAATAGAATTACTACTCTCTGAAGCAAACGTACACAACTGTATCAAGAAATCAAAAGAAAATAGTTGAATCCGTCAACACAACAATAAAAACAATATTTCCACACGTGACAGTACTTGACGTAATTTTCAATTGAAATTATGAATACAATAGCGTTTTCTAAATTCTTCCAATTGCTAAGGACATTTTGCTTTGTTTTTAATAGCTACATTGTTTTAATAATTTGATTCCGTTTTTGCCCTGAAAAAGTCCACATTGGACGAAACGCACCGGCTAATATTACAGATTTCCAATTGTCTTTTACCTTTCGAAAAATACTTATATACAGTAAAAACTAAAATTAACGCTCCCGGAACTAGCGGACACGGTATTTAACTTAAAAAATTTTCAAACTTTATTTAAAGGTATATAATAACTTAAAAATAAATACACATAGATATTTACTCTGTTTACATTAATTGGCAATAATTTTGTACTGTACTGGGTGTTTTTAGGCCACGAAAAAAAAACTACTTCAAATTAACGGACAAACGCCATTAAAGGACGATCCCCCTATTAGTCCGTTAAATTGAGGCTTGAGGCACCCCACTATATATATATATATATATATATATATATATATATATATAGAGAGAGAGAGAGAGAGAGAGAGAGAGAGATTGTCATCCATATATATATATATTACAGTTATTTTGGCAAGTTGTCCATTGGTTCCACGAACATTTTTGTATATATATATATATATATATATATATATATATATATATATATATATATATGTGTGTGTGTGTGTGTGTGTGTGTGTGTGTGTGCGTCGATAGGGTCGCCTGTCGTCCGGTTCACACTGCTCCCCGGTGTTTTGATCAGTAGTAGAATTTTACCACTTGCTAACACTTGTTTCCTGTTTAGGATTGAGTTTCCGGCTCCTTCCAAAGTCTTCGAATTATCTTTCATTCCGAGTAGCCCCTTGAATCTTAGTAGCATTATCGCCTTGCATGGGATAAATTGATTTTTAAAAAAGGTATATACATATATATATATATATATATATATATATATATATATATATATATATATATATATATATATATATACCAGAACAATTTTAGGCAAAGTGAAAAAAATTATGAGTAAGACGCGTTTTAACCTCTGGGAATGTTTCAGCATTCCAACACCTTCTGCGTTTCCTGTTGTTGAATAACTGGAACTGACGCTGGCGTTTATATATATGCCCCCTCGTCCTCTTCCAACACATTATTTTAGTCCGATATGTGAGTGTGAGTGTGTCTTATTCTTATATTTTGGGCAGAATGCGTGCTTCATATCGAAGATAAATCATTTATAGTAATACGCATAGTCTGGAAATTCCGTTTCATATCAGTACGAAGCCAAGAAGGTGGTTTGAGTTGCTCTCCTGAAGGTTAGCATCAGCCATGCTAATATACGAACTGATATAACTACTTATATTGAAATTATGCTTAACACTCTCCAGACGAATTCGCAAGTTTAAGGAGTTTGATATTTGTTGTTTTCTAATTTGAGCTCTTGTAATAGAGTAATCTGAATATATTTGTTTCTTGAAGATTGGGACAATGCAGCCCTCCATGTTCCATTCCGCCTCCTTTTCACCTGAAGTGAATAAATGATAACATCACAGAAAGAAAAATATAAAATAATACGATAATTAGCAAAAATAATGAGAACTGGAAGAAGGACAAATAAGTAATCTATAATAACGTCTCAGACCGTCAAAAATGAGCAAAATAATTCGAAAGTTAAAATATATTAACCTCTTATAACGTAGCGGTTATCGGCGCCGGTAACGCTATCGGTGAGCAGAATTCAAGTTCCAGTCTAGTTTTTTTATTTTAGTATAAATGTCTTTGAGAAAGTTATGTAGACCATGCCTTCTCTCTCCCGCTATGGAGTAAATTGCCCGGTAGACAGAGCACTTAAGCTTTGGACGCAACCCAATCAACGAGAAGGACAATTCTGGATTTAGAAATTTTCAGAAGGCAACTACTCCATTATATTCCCTATGAAGTCCTGTCAATTCAAAGTTAATAAAGAAGATTGTGGAGAGCCATAACCGCCTTCACCCTGGCATTTTAAAAATATTAATGCCAAGTCTCGCCTATTTTTATAGACTGTAAGTTAGGCCATCAACATCAACCGAGTATCACGTATAACTTCACCTTTGATTAGAGGCAACTCACTCATATAAACGCCTACCGAGACACTAGTTCACTCTCTTGACTAATTCACGAGTGTAAGGAATTTAATATATATTTTTATTTTGAAGTGCTGTAGGAGAATAACCTAAACGTATTTTTCTCTTGGGAGACTTGTGCAACACAGTCTTCTTCGCTCCATTTCGCCTCATTTACATCTGATTCGAACAAAACCTAGTAAATATCAAAAGAGACATGGCGTGTAGTGGAAATACCAAGTCAAGTTAGTCTCAAATACCTAGGGCTGCTCGAAAAACAGTGTAATGGTTAGCAATGCTTGTCTTGATCCTCACTGGGTACTCCACACTTTCGGCCTTGTGCGACATCTAAGCTACGCTTAGAAAATCTTCGGGTGTAAAGCCCTCTCTTCAGGGGTTTGTAACACATATATTTATCATCTCTCAGTTGCGTCTCTGTCTTTGGGCAGAGTGCACTCAGGGGCGAAAGGACAGAGTCGCAACTGGGGAAAATTATACTGAGGGGTGCCCAGTTCTGGGGAACAGCTGTCCGAGGGCGCGCCCTCTCATTGCACCAGAGAGAGGGATCGGTGCTCGCACCTACGCCAGCGCAACCGAAGGTTGCGGGTGTACGCGCTCGGGTCCCCACCTTTTAAAAGACCTTATGTCACAACTCTTCTTAGTGGGAAAACAAAGTAAATACTTAGCCCCACACACGATTTCTATCCTCACTCAGTGCTCCACTGCTGCGACAGACTAAACTAAACTTATCAAATGAATATATATATATATATATATATATATATATATATATATATACACACACACATATATAAATACACACACACATTTATATATATAGACACATATATATATACACACACGCATATATATATATATATATATGCACACACAATATATATATATATATATATATATATATATATATATATATATATATATATATATATATGTTATTTTTATGGGTACAACTTTAGATAAATGTTCTGATTTTAATTAAACAGTATTTAATTACATTTACTGGCCTGAATATTCAAGAAATTTTATAGAAATTATTCGTCCCCCGGCAGAAATCGAACCTGTATTCCATATGAAAACCGTCATTTCGCCTGACAGAACAGAAATGAATGATTGAGAAAAGATGTATGTTTATAGCAGTAATTTGAACCAGAACCGGATATCCTCTGTGGCTGAATACAGGCGAAATGACGGTTTCTGTAGGGGATACAGGTTCGATTCCTGTCGGAAGACGCATATTTTCTACGAAATTTCTCGAATATTCAGGCCAGTAAATGTAAATTAAATACTGTTTAATTAAAAACAGTGCCTTTTCTTAAATAATTTGTATCCCTAAAAATAACGTTTAAACGGAAAATATATTAAAATATTTGTCGGGTTTAATCTGTTTCATATATATATATGTCATCCGCAGACAGACTGTTTCGCAGCTCATCAGTGTGATGACGTCCGGTCGCCTCTAGCTAGGATCGAAACACGACCGAATTTGCGTCAGTTCGAACTTCTCACGCTAAGCCGTCAGCGTACGGTACGGAATGAAGGTGAATTTTAGCGTGTTTATTTTTAGATTCGGATAAACACACAGTGACTGACAGTGACTCAATTCTGCCGAAGAGTCGTGCAGTATTAGCTTAAATAGTCACTGTTTACAAATTCACACCTCAAACCAGAGGGCTCACCGAAATTAATTTTTCAGGAGCTAATATTTTTGTCATCCACAGACAGACTGTTTCGGTGTTTCACAGCTCATCAGTGTGGCTAGACGTCCGGTTGCCTCTAGCTAGGATCGAAACCCGACTGAATTTGCGTCAGTCCGAACTTTTAGATTCGGATAAACACACAGTGACTGAGAGTGACTCAATTCTGTCGAAGAAGAATATATATATATATATATATATATATATATATATATATATATATATATATATATATATATATATATATATATATATATATATATATATATATATATATATATATACTTTTTGATCAGCCTTATTATATATATATATATATATATATATATATATATATATATATATATATATATATATATATATAAACTGTGAGTCTCGGCATGAGTGTTACCTTAAATGCTGTGATATTGAACTATGATCAGCTAAATGGAACGTACGCCTTTTGTTATATATATATATATATATATATATATATATATATAAGGTTTGTGTCTCTCTCTCTCTCTGTGTGTGTGTGTGTGTGTGTGTGTTTAACCAGCATATTTTCATTTAAACAGGTTTGGTTAAATAACTTAGACATATATATACTTTTTGATCAGCCTTAGTATATATATATATATATATATATATATATATATATATATATATATATATATATATATATATACTTTTTGATCAGCCTTAGTATATATATATATATATATATATATATATATATATACTTTTTGATCAGCCTTAGTATATATATATATATATATATATATATATATATATATATATACTTTTTGATCAGCCTTAGTATATATATATATATATATATATATATATATATATATACTTTTTGATCAGCCTTAGTATATATATATATATATATATATATATATATATATATATATAAACTGTGAGTCTCGGCATGAGTGTTACCTTAAATGCTGTGATATTGAACTATGATCAGCTAAATGGAACGTACGCCTTTTGTTATATATATATATATATATATATATATATATATATATATATATATAAGGTTTGTGTCTCTCTCTCTCTCTGTGTGTGTGTGTGTGTGTGTGTGTTTAACCAGCATATTTTCATTTAAACAGGTTTGGTTAAATAACTTAGACATATATATACTTTTTGATCAGCCTTAGTATATATATATATATATATATATATATATATATATATATATATATATATATATATATATATATATATATATACTTTTTGATCAGCCTTAGTATATATATATATATATATATATATATATATATATATATATATACTTTTTGATCAGCCTTAGTATATATATATATATATATATATATATATATATATATATACTTTTTGATCAGCCTTAGTATATATATATATATATATATATATATATATATATATATATACTTTTTGATCAGCCTTAGTATATATATATATATATATATATATATATATATACTTTTTGATCAGCCTTAGTATATATATATATATATATATATATATATATATATATACTTTTTGATCAGCCTTAGTATATATATATATATATATATATATATATATATATATATATATATATATACTTTTTGATCAGCCTTAGTATATATATATATATATATATATATATATATATACTTTTTGATCAGCCTTAGTATATATATATATATATATATATATATATATATATATATATATATATACTTTTTGATCAGCCTTAGTATATATATATATATATATATATATATACTAAGGCTGATCAAAAAGTATATATATATATATATATATATATATATATATATATATATATATACTAAGGCTGATCAAAAAGTATATATATATATATATATATATATATATATATATATATATATATACGAAGTCGGGTAAAAAAAAATTCGGGAATGTAGCTATGGTAACAGAGCTAAAGTACGCGGAGTGAAGACGCTTGGCACAAATTGACCTTGAACACTGTCGCGCATGCACACTAACTTATAACGTTCTCGCTCACTTCTCTTGTCTGTAGCAGTGTATGGAAGTAATGTGTAGAGTGTGGTCGTCTCACAACACCACAGCGCTTTCATCAGTGACCATTGCTTGTGCATCATGTTTTGGCCAAGCACAACACTTCTTAGGTCCGACAAACACCATATACCTCAGATCTCGCTTTTTGTGACTTATTACTCTTTCCCCAAATCAAATCCCACTCGAAAGAAACAAGATTTGAAGACGTCGGAGAAATCCATGAGAATGCGATGGGGAAGCTGCTCGCTATCCCCCAGAAAAGTAGTTCCACGTATGCTTCCATCAATGAAAACAACGCCGGATAAAGTGTGTAGCTTTAGAAGGGGACTACTTCGAAGGAGATTAAATACTGAATTGATATGTGTTGTAGTTTTCCTTTTATACCACTAGTCGCGATACTTTTTGATCAGCCTTAGTATATATATATATATATATATATATATATATATATATATATATATATATATATGTGTGTGTGTGTGTGTGTGTGTGTGTGTGTGTAATTTGGCAGCAACTTTTCTTTCAAACATGTAGGGTTGAATGTTAAAGACAACATAGTCTTACATATTTTCTTTTGAATTTTCTCATATTCTCTAATGAGACTTTTTATTTGAAAATACTTTCGAAATATGTATTGTCCATACGATGACCTAGCGCTTTCCAACATCATATATATATATATATATAAACAAAAAGAAGACATATCTCAGCCGACACAAGTGTGAGGATTTTATTTTGCCACAAATATATATAAACAAAACAAAAATTCTCATTAGTTTTTTCAAAATTTTAAAATTTTACAGACGCATATGAATATTCATCAGGTTAACTGAAAACTTTAGATAAAACTTCAGATTGAAGTAATTTAATATCTATAAACGAATGTATTATTTTTTATGCAATTAATATTTAAATATGTAAATACTGTACATAATACCTCATCTCAGAAATATAGACAGACTCTAATATTTAAATTATTTAATAAATTTATCTATTATATATATATTTTAAATAACTTGTCATGGATTTAATACTTTTTTTTTTCGTTTTTACATTTTTATAGATATATCCATATATATATATATATATATATATATATATATATATATATATATATATATATATATATATAGCATTGAGTGAGTGGGAAACAGGAAAGCCCGGGGAGCTAGGCTTAACTTTTAGATAGATGGGAGCAAACTGGATGCGATGGGAAAATTTTTGAGTTTGTACTTTTGTGTCTCTTCAAAATATTCAACATCAGGGACAAAAAAAATGATAATAAACACGTGAAAGGTTGAAGGCCAAGTCATGTGCACTTACGAATTTCAGATATTTACATGAGAAACACTTGGACAGTACGTGATTTCGTGTGAAAGACTGGATGCTGAATATTTGTATTTTCCCCTTGTGTGAACCAGATTTTCACACGTCTTGAATATCGTCTATTTTTGGGGTGGCCGCGGCACCAATTTGAACACTGCAGCGTTCGCAAAAGAATCAGAAATCATTTTCTATACTAGTGTCACAGACTCGACGAAAGGTAACTTTAGAAATGTTTTTCCGCTCGTCGAATATATTCAGTGACTAACATTTGAAATGTTACGTGTAAACGAATCAAAAGGAATAACTACAAATAATAAAAAAAAAACTGTACAATAGTCCTTCTAACTTTTTGTACCGTTTTTATTTTATCGCCATTTTGATTGCTTGGTTTTGTTTAGTGGAGTATCAAACTCTACGGGTTATTTAATGCCGAAATCTAATTATTTTTTGCGCAATTATTTGTTTATTTATTTTTAAATAGTAATGATTTTAGTGATACCAGTCTTACTAATTAACCCATAGCTGGGGGAGAAGAGGTAGATTCATACCTTTAACAAGTGTATTTGCACGTAAGTGGATATAACGAACCCAACTCGGCTCTCCGATTAACAATTCCAAGCTATTATCCATTACCCTGTCCGCATATCCAAGCTTACAGCACCTGGTACTCCCAAGCGGTCACCCACCTAGGAACAGCCGTCACCCGTCTGAACAGGGTCGACGTTGCTTAACTTTGGTGATCGTACTTTTATGTTAATTGTCCTGGTGAACTTTCCGCTATGGTACCTAGTGTTTACGAATTTAAGTACTAGAGTACTAGATTGACGGCGAGGTCTCACCATTTTACAGTTGAATTGGATAGATGTAACAGTAAATTCTATACTAACTGTTCCTTCTATTGAACTTCTCGCATCTTCAAACGGTTAAATGCATTGTCAATCGTTATCTTCTGTCTTCTTAATTCCTGTTCTTTTATTGTTCTCTCCCCTTAATAGGATTTTTTTAATTATATTTTAAAAACTTTATCATTGTTCAAATATTCCGCTCATGGTATTCTCAGCATCCTTCTGTAGAACTCAAGTTCCGTTTCCTTCAGTCTGCTCTTCGTCGGTGAGCAAATGTCCAGCATCCATTGATAAATAGAAGGATTGATATTGCATTGAAATTCTTGTCTTTGTTTCTAGGAAAGCTGGTTCACTGTGTCGTGCCAGACAATTTTTCCGCCAGAATCTTACACATTTATAAATCTACCACTGAATTGGATTTCGCTGTCTAATCTGTCCCGGTGCTTCTGCTATGTATTTTGAGATTCTTGATGAAATACAATGAAGAATCTTCAATGTTATTAGTCCTGACCTGGCATCTCGGCTTCAGTCCCCTTCCCATCGCCGTAATGCAGCTTCCCTGTACCTTTTCCACAAATACTTTCATGATAATTGTTCTGGTGAACTTTCCGCTATGCTACCTAGATTTATGAATTTAAGCACAGCATTAGATTGGCAGTAATCCAATCATTTTTCAATTGAAATGGCTAGATGTAATCATAAATTCTATGTTAACAGTTTCTTCCCTCGCACCACTCGCTTGTGGAACTCTTTCCCGGCCTCTTGCTTCAACTTTGATCTTCAAAAATTTAAAGGCAATGTCAATTGTTATCTTCTGTCGTTTTATTTGCTATTCTTTTATTGTTGTCTCCTCTAAGGTTTTTTCTCATATTCTCCATACTCAGTGAACCCTTGCGTCTTAGTAGCTTTATTGCCTTACTTGGGGTGAAACGATCTTTTTTCGTAAAAAGTCGTAAAACGGTAATACTTTCTCCAGCGTGTATGAACTTGCGTGTCTCTCGTGGACCATGCCGAGAGAGAAATGAATAAGGTTATTTTAATTATAATTCATGTCATTTTCACAGGGAAACGATCAGAAAAATGTAATTATTAATGCATAAAGAATTCTTAAAGTTTAAAAAAAAATGACACCGATATTCACGGAACTTAAAACGATTACTTGGTTACTTATTTTAGCGCATCATTTACATATAGTTTCATATTTACATAAGTAGCGAAGTAGTCGTTCTAAGTAACACAGTTAATCGAATTAAGTGCTGCATATTTTGTTAAGATTTTTAAAAATTTGTTTAATGAGTGATTGTTATGTAATCTAGGAATGCTGACGATGTTTACTGTTTTACTTATATCTTCTTTTTCTTCTTTATACTGGCTTACGGCTGCATTACGTTGAAACACCGGTTCCCGTACGATCACCGAAGTTAAGCAACGTCGAGCATGTTCAGATGGATGGCGGCTGTTCCTAGATGCGTGACAGCTTCAGAATTCCAGGTGCTGTAAGCTTGGGTGTGGCGGGGGGCGTAATGGATAATGGCTCGGAATTGTTAATCGGAGAACTTAGTTCAAATTCCCGTTGGTTTCGTTATATTCACTTACGTGCAAAAGCTCTTGGAAAAGGCATGATCCCACCTATTCTCCCACCAGCTATGAGTTGGTAAGATATCACTAAACCATTATTATCTCAAAAGAAAAATTTTACAATTTAAAAATTAAAATTTTTATTTTTTGGCTTTAAATAACCTAGAAATTGCTGATAACCCGTAGAAACCGAATCCATCAATTAGTATAAAACAAATTACTCAGTAATATAATATATATATATATATTAATAATATATAATGTAAAATAATATATATATATTAATAATATATAATGTAAAATAATATATATATATTAATAATATATAATGTAAAATAATATATATATATTAATAATATATAATGTAAATATATATATTAATAATATATAATATAAAATAATATATATATATTAATAATATATAATGTAAATATATATATTAATAATATATAATGTAAATTAATATATATATATTAATAATATATAATGTAAATATATATATTAATAATATATAATGTAAAATAATATATATATATTAATAATATATAATGTAAATATATATATTAATAATATATAATGTAAAATAATATTTAATATATAATATATTAACTGCATTGAATTCGGAATCTTATTTTCTGTTTTGACTGTTCATCCAAACTCGTGATCAACTTCAAGAACTACTTGTGTATTAAAACGAATTTCAAATATTAACATTAAATAATTCGAAAATTTTAGTTTGTATGACAGGTTGATAAGGAATGTCTAGTCTAGAAAACCGATCTTTTTACAAAATGACATCATGTAAAAAGTAAATATATTTTTCTCCTTTTTTTCTATCTTTTTTCTTCCCTTGCGAATGAAAATGAATTGATAATGTTATCAGTTATTCAAGCCAACGTATTTTTCTATAGTTATATGACAGATTAGAAACGATCATTTTATTTGTTTATATTCACGTAGGAAAATAAACATTAGTGTCACAGTTGCCGTATTTTTATTTATTTTTGTTTTATTATTATTATTATTATTATTTGATATTTCAATTTATAAGAAGATAAGAAGTCAAGCCCTCAAGCGGAGTTAGCCAGATGGTTAACAATTTGAAGAAGTACTAGAAAAAACAGAGATCAATTTCCGGTTGAAGTTGCCTGTGCTCACTTAACGCTAGTATTCATAGAAAAGACAATACCATTCTTATAAATTGTCCCCATTCGTCCATGTTTAGAATATAGGTACTATATATAGTCCTGTGCTTTAGTTATATATCTAATGATCCTTGGTAAAACCCAAAGAAGGATCTGCAATATTATTGGTTCCGATCTGGTGTCTCGGCTGCAGTCACATTCACACCGCCGTAAACTTGCTTCTCTGTTCCTTTTCGATAAATACTTTCATGCTAATTGTTCGCGTGAACTCTTCGCCTAGACCAGGACTTAAGCCGTTTTGTTTTAATTTTAGACAACATCGTATAAAAGATGTTTGCTACGATCAGCTTTAGTGGCAGTTATATTGGCATGTTTTAATTCTTGCTTATTTGTTCAATCGAAACGGGCTGTCTGGAATTGATTTATTCTTCCTAAGCGCCTTTTCAGTTTTCTAGGTAGTGGTGTTCTAGGCGCAGCCATTACTACGGGAATTGGCCGAGTGTTTAGAACGTTCGCTTTCTGACAATGAGACACGGGTTCGAATCTCACCATAATCGATTTGTCAGGAAGGAGACTTCCGCATGTTATCGGACTGGAGGGGCCGATCCCTGCGTGCGGAACCTTTGGAAAGTGACCATACCACGGGTTGACCCAAGCCTTGTGAGTGAAATTGGGTAGACGGAACCCTTGGGTACCGTCGACAGTTGTGCTAGCACGAATCACATGTTAACGTGGCCGAGGGCTTCAGCGTGCTGGCCTTGTTCAAATTGTTGATCACGCTAGATAACACGCTCTTTCCCAGAAACTGTAACTAAGGTCTGCTTAGCATAGTTGAAATATAAACCACATGTTGGCTCTGTGGGTGTTGAATAAACACAAATGCGCCTGAGTAAGCGTCTGCGATAGGGATTGGCTAGCCGCCCTAGTAGACTCGATTACGAGTGGCCAGCTATACATACATACATTACTACAGGAATTAGTTCTACGTTCATTTTCCATAGCTTCTTCATCCCCCTAACCTGATACATTTTTTCCTCTTTTTGGTTTCTTTCGAGACCAATCTTGGATCATTATGAATAAGTAAAGTCAATGATTTCCATATTTACCACAATAAGACCAGGTATCCGTGCTCCAATGACTTGGTCTCCCTAGACTGAGAAACCCCATAATATCTTGTGGTTGTCATTTTCTATTACTGCTTCTGTCATACGAAGCAGCCAAAAATGAAAGTCCTGGGCATGACCATAGACTACATCCAACAGCAAGGCCTCTGATCAGGAGGTTTTGAAGCGCGTGGAACCACCTCTTAATTGCTGGTGTTCCCAGGTCTACCCTGACCTGTTAGGGTCCCAACTATGGGCAAATGGTTAACCTCCAAACTGGGTTCAAAACGATTAAAAATAGATTTTAATACAAGTAATACATTTTTGTAAAAAAACCTATTACCAGCAATAAAGTTTCGAAGAAAAAAATATTACCAGCAATGTTTTTTTTGGGGGGGGCGGGGGATTTACCAGCAATAAAAAATCATGTCGGCATTAAATAACCCACTGAGGTTGATATGCCGTAAAAAAATGAATGACTAGTGAAGTGGTGAATAGTTCTGCACTGTCTGGATTTACTTCCTTTCCCGTGTTTAGATATGACCACAAAGCAGCAGAAGTTTAAATTCAAGGTTCTCCTTCCCCTAGATAGACTGCCTTCCTGGGCTGTCAGACTTCATCTACCCGATGTTGTTACTCAACATTTTACATGCAATTTATATGTGAATCTAAACAGAACATTATTGGTAGAAGAACCCTTGTAACGTTAATATAACAGTAGAAAAAGAATTCTGTCTTCAGATTCGAAACTCGAGACCCGGTCATAGCTGTGTTCGAATCTTAAGTTCGAGCGTAGCAGTTTGCAACTAGCAGCACAAGAGCCACGTTATTGATTGAAAGTGCGTTTATTTGAGACGTATCTATTTTATTTTATTTACTTAACTCGTAGATACGTACATAAAAGCGAAAAGAACAACAAAGATGAAGTTATTTGCACTTAGACGCTTCGCATTTTTCAAGAGTAAATTCTTAGGTAAAACGCCAATAATTAATTATTGGTAATCCAAGAATGGAACTTTGAAGGGAATTGTAATCATTCACGTCGATAAATTAATTAATGAGTAAGACACCAAGAAGTCGGCTATAGAATTACCCGGGATTACGTAAGAATAAAATCAGATGCTAATGGTTTCAAAAGGGTAAATCTCTGCGGATTGAGATCTTCAAGTAACGCAATTTAATCAAGACTTATTCATAATAGCTGCTGGAAGATGCGAGGCGAATCACAATATGAGAAAATATTGACTAATTTTGTTTTCAGCATCATCTTGTTGAATGAACGTTCCTCGCCAATTCTTGCTACCTTGCTCGGATTCAGAATCGACGAATCAGGTCAATCAATATAAAATACAAGTGAAGAATGGTAAAGTCTGAGACTCAAAGAAGAGAAAGAAAAATCGGGGATGACACTTTGTTTTTATTCAAAATGAAAGAAAGTTGAAAAATGTGCGTAAGATAGTATCTATTTAATCATTTCATCCCAAGCAAGGCGAGAATGCCAGAAGGGTTTTATTAGGATTGAAAGTGAAAGAGAAGACTGATAATAAAGAGGGTTGAGGAAACAACAAACATGAACGGGATTCTAGAAGATAGAATATAGCGATTGACGTTGCATTTAAATTTTTGAAGATAGTGGTTATCAGGGAAGCAAGTAAACGAAATGGAGTTCCACAGGTGGGAAGTACGAGCAAAGGAACTGTTGGAGTAGAAGTGGCGGTTGCGTTTAGCTTTCTCAACAGTAATCCGGTGGGACGTAGATGCAAATCTAGAGTAAGCCTCTAGATTTGCACAGCTGAAATTTCTAGACACAGCTGAAATTTCTAGACACAGCTGAAATTTCTAGCGCACATGATGAGGAAAGAGCGTAAGGAAAATTTTATACACACAAGACAGATTGAAGTCAAGAGGTTAGAGAGGAAAACGACACATAACCTGCCTAGCGATCTTGAGTATATGGATGGCAGGGTAGGGTTTAAGAGAGATATAATAATGACAAAATTTATTTTAAAGCTACAAAGGACAGTTAATTGTTAACGTCCTGAAGGGAAAAGATATATAGAAGAAAAAGGTTGCTTTTAATATTAATTTCTTTCTTTCGTCATTTCCCCATCTGCGTGTTATAGATCTTCAAAAATTTACTGGCTTCTTAATTTTAACGTTTCAAAAACGAAACTGCTCTGTGACATAGAGAATCATTTTTGCCTTCCATCACCATGGCTGATGCTAACCTTCAGGAGATTGAACTTCACGGGCTAACGTTTTCCGCTGACTTGAAATAGAAAGATTATATTGAATCAACTGCTAAGTTAGTTGCTTGGAAGGTTTGTACACTATGTACTCAGTTAATAACAGATTGTAGGCCAGTTTTGAGAACAGATGTCAATTTGACCTTATCAGACCGATCAGACTTTCTACAGAGACAGGAGAAATTCTTTTCCTTGAAGTCCTTTTTTTTTACCGTGACAGCTTCGTTACTGTTTTGACTACATCAACTTTAACCATGAGCCTTTTCTTGAATAAACCATGTAGAGATATTCTTTCTTCTCAAATTACTAAGTCTCAATCTTCCTTTCACTATTTGCAATAGTAGTATTAATTTTGATTATTTTTTTTATTCGGTCGAGTTAGCTCGGACATTCAAGAGCTTGTCACGCCAGCCATTACTGTCCTGCATCAAGGTAGGAAGATCATTCTGTGTCATAACATAGCGGGTCAATATAAGTGCTTGCTTGACGACCAACTCGTCTTGCTCCGTGGCTAGGCGTCCAGAACAGTAGATAATTCAAAAGTTCTTGTTTTGAGTGCCGTTACGTTCGCGTAAGATTGTAGACGCAAACAGGAATCCCTCGAGGAGTGCTCCTTGCAACTTTTCTCTTTATTAGCCTTGACTACGTATTGAGAACTTTCCTCGACAAACATCATCATCTAGGTTTTATTTCATCACCAAGACACTCAAATCGATACCCTGCAAAAAAGGTTTAGAGATATTGACTATGCGGATGATCTAGTTATCACTACAGACATGCTACAGTTCTACATCACCTAGAAAATGATGTTGGACTCTATGTCAATGCCCCGAAAATCTGTCGAATCTTTTACATACCAAGGAAGTGAGATAAATTCTACTGAAAACGATGTGAAATTTCGCATACCTAAAGCCAGCACCGCCTTTAATAAAATGGATGTAATCTGGAAATCTGATCTACCAGACAACCTCAACCAGAGGTTCTTTCGAGATACTGTAGAGGCGGTATTAATGTACGCTGCCACTGCCTGGAGATTAACTATAACCCTAGAGTCTAAGCTTGATGGAACCTACACTCGTTTGCTGAGAGCTATACAACATCTGGAGACAACATCCAACTAAATCCCAGCTCTATGTACTAATCCTAGTTAGAGTAATATTAAACGTAATAGTCTTCGAAATTTTTAGATGAAATATTATTGTTAATTTTTCGTTATTTTATTTTTGTTGCTCAAGTCGTAGTATATATAAAAGACTTGAGATTTCTGATCTACTAGACAATCTCAAGCGCAACTACAGTAGAGGTGGTATTAATATATAGTGCCACTGCCTGGATATAAAATAAAACTCTAGGGTCTAAGCTTGATGGAACCTATACTGAGAGCAATATTATCCTCTGGAGACAACATCCAACTAAATCACAGCTCTATGGACCCATCCCTGATAGAGTAAAAATTAAAATTAATGTTAAAAATAATATTAATAGTCTTCGAAATCTTTAGATGAAATATTTTGGTTAATTTTTCGTTAACATTGTTTTTGCTGTCCGAGTCGGAGTATATATAAAAGCCTTTAGATTTTTGTATTTCTGATAGAAAACCCTGCCATTATATTACGTTTTGGTAGCACTTACGTTTTACTGATTAGACTAGTACTCGTGAGAGCTTGTAATCGACTCAAGAACGGCAGACAGTTGCGAAAGTGTGGAACGTAGAACTACAAGCTAATTGTCAAAGTTCCTAGGAAAAACTAATTGCTAAATTCTAGCTTCAATAAAACGAAAATTTAATCTGAGGAAATCGGCGTTTGTTGCGTGCATTTAATTTAAATTTAATCAAACGATCGAACCTAACCAGTTAGACATTGTAAAATGATACATTATTCTCTAAAATTCTTGATAGCATCGGCGTATTGATTTCGAATTCAAACCGAGACAGTTGCATTCGCTTTCGCACATATACTCTTGGAAAAGTGTGAATCAATTTCCTATCATCCAAATAGCGGATAATATCAGAGTAGATTGAGCTATATCGCTGCAGTGTTGGCAAACACTCTTGTAGCATGACAACTCTGAATTCAACACCGCTTGGGCGATGGTCTATCCACTCAACTCTTAAAATCGTATTGGCTATAGACACCACAACAGCAACCCCTAGCGGTGTGGGGCTGTTGGGGGGCCCTACAGTCCACAGATCTTACATGTATAAATACACAAATTTTCTGTACTGTGGCATCAAATATTCTTTGAGGTAAATAATATTAATGACAACAGATATTTTGTCGATGCTTTGAATAAAGCAAAAAGTTTAAAAAAATAATAACTGACCTAAATTCATTTTTAAGACGAAACAAAAATAATAATATAGACATTATTATACAGAAAAGATTATTAAACACAGATTGATTAACAAGGAAGTACTTGAATAAATTTATTTTTCATTTTCTACGTGTTATCAACCTTTTACAGGTAATTTAAATTTGAATGATTGACTTTTTTAAATTACGAATAACCCTTCTCAAACAAAGAGAAAATTCCGCCCGAAATTTTCGGAAGAAAAGTACAAGAAATATGGTGCAAGCTTTCAACTTTCTTAAGTCATCTTCATCAGGGTAGGTAGGTGGAGACAGCTGGGGAGTTTCATAGAACAATGATTGTTTGATTGATTCGTTTACTCCGGTTTTTTGTTTCGTTTTCTACGGCTTATCAACCTTTTGAATGTTATTTTAAGCCAGATAATATTTTAGATTGTAAGATTTTCTTTTTTTTAGATAATAATAGTTTAGTGATACAATACTTACTAATTAACCCATAGCTGGGAGGAGATGAGGTGGATTCATACCTTTCCCAAGGTTATTTATCCGTAAGTGTGCAAGCAGACGGAAATTAGAATTCGGTTCTCTGATTAACAATAGTGACCCGTTATTAATTTAAACAATCCACACATACAAACTTACAGCACCTGGTATCCCCAAGCAGTCACCATCTAGGTACGGGTAAGGCTTGATGTTGCTTAACTACGGTAATCGTCCCTGATATGCCTTTAAGCCTGTTTTCTAATTGACTTATCTTATTCGTCACAACTTACAGGAGAACTCCAAAACTTTAAAATCTATGTATGTACAAACGCTTCGGCTACTGATTGGGTGTCAATATCAATTCATTTCGAATCTTCAATGCAACGCGCTGAACTGACAGTTAAGTGTCCGACGTGATGCACGCTTAGGCGATCACGTCGACGTGATGCACGCTTAGGCGATCACGTCGACGTGATGCACGCTTAGGCGATCACGTCGACGTGATGCTTAGGCGATCAGACCGTCGTGATACACGCTTAGGTGATCAGGCCAACGTGACGCACGTTTAGGCGATCACGTCGACGTGATGCACGCTTAGGCGATCACGTCGACGTGATGCACGCTTAGGCGATCACGTCGACGTGATGCTTAGGCGATCAGACCGTCGTGATACACGCTTAGGCGATCAGGCCAACGTGACGCACGTTTAGGCGATCACGTCGACGTGATGCACGCTTAGGCGATCACGTCGACGTGATACACGCTTAGGCGATCACGTCGACGTGATGCACGCTTAGGCGATCACGTCGACGTGATGCACGCTTAGGCGATCACGTCGACGTGATGCACGCTTAGGCGATCACGTCGACGTGATGCACGCTTAGGCGATCACGTCGACGTGATACACGCTTAGGCGATCACGTCGACGTGATGCACGCTTAGGCGATCACGTCGACGTGATGCATAGGCGATCAGACCGTCGTGATACACGCTTAGGCGATCAGGCCAACGTGACGCACATTTAGGCGATCACGTCGACGTGATGCACGCTTAGGCGATCACGTCGACGTGATGCACGCTTAGGCGATCACGTCGACGTGATGCACGCTTAGGCGATCACGTCGACGTGATGCACGCTTAGGCGATCACGTCGACGTGATACACGCTTAGGCGATCACGTCGACGTGATACACGCTTAGGCGATCACGCCGACGTGATGCACGCTTAGGCGATCACGCCGATGTGATGCTTAGGCGATCAGACCGTCGTGATACACGCTTAGGCGATCAGGCCAACGTGACGCACGTTTAGGCGATCACGTCTCGTTCGATTCAGACAGAAGATTGTCCAACAGGTCCATCCTTCTGTGTACTAGTTGCCTACTGAGGCTAAAGGACACAGTCTATCCTGCTATTCAACCTATAGCTGGTGGGAGAAGAAATAGATTCGTAATTTCCCAAGGGAATTTTGGGCGATTTTTCCTAATCACGGGCCAATTCAACCCTTCAGTGTCGTAGGTTCAGTCAGTTATGTGCAATGCGTGATACACGCTTAGACGATCATGTATCTTTCGATACATGACTGACGAGGCAAATTTTTTCCCGCAGTAGGTTGCAATTTCTTTCTGCGGTAGACCAGTTGCAATCCAAGGCTATAGAACCCGGTTCGTTCTGCTATTTACCCTTAGCTGCGGGGAAAAGAAGAGGATTCCTACCTTATCCCAAGGGTATTAGCACGTAAGTGAATGTAATGGATTCGACTGGAATTCGAAGTCGGCTCAATTCCGAGCCGCTATACACTGCTCTACCGTATCTCCACTCGTACGGTAACTACATTTAATGTAACCGTAGCAAGAGTGAATGCGTTTTAGGTAAGATAGTCTGACTGAGTATATTGCTCTTCAGGTTGTTTTTAAATTCAGAATTGTCCTTGTAGACTAGTTGACTTACTCTACTATTTAATCCATAGATGGAGGAAGACGGATTTATGACCTTTCCATGGTTACACTGCGAAGTTAACAAAACAATCGACCGGGATTTTGAACTCGGATCGGAGACTTTTTTCGCGTCAAAAACTTACCCTATCAGTAGAGATGCTTAAATATGGACCTAAACCGTTACGGACTGAAGGCTCTTGTCTGACAGTTTCTCCAAGTATTTTTTTAACTGTCCATAGATCTGTAGATCCGAGCCCTTTCGGCTAATCTATAGAATTTTTTAAAAAAATCTACATAATCAGGCAGAAGAAAAAAGAAAATACCCTTGATAATTTCCTGAAAGTGCTTGATAATTTGCTGAAAGAGTTTGATAATTTACTGAAAGTGTTTAATAATTTGCTGAAAATGCTTGATAATTTGCTAACAGTGCTTGATTATTTGCTGAAAGTGCTGAGACCAGGAGATTATTTATACAATCCTTACACACTCTAAAAGAAATCACTTGTACAAATCATAGAAAAATATAATAAAAAGCTTAATATATGTATAGATGTGATAAGATAAAGAACAGATAGGAAGCGTTTTTAAGTCTAACATGTTTCGCTTTCATTAAAGCTTCATCAGAGAATTAAATAGAGAGAAGAAAAATAGTTCATTCTTTGATGAAGCCTCAATAAAATCGAAACATGTCAGATATATAAATGTTTCTTATTTGTTCATTATCCTATCATTCTAGTGGATTCCAACCGATATTTGATCTATATTTGATAGTAATTTAAATAATGGACTACAGTTCTATTGATTTGATTTTAAAAATAACACCAACCAAATGTTGGCCTCTGTCCGCTATATTGTAGATGATTTCTAAAAGTTTCCCATTACCCGGAAGTTCGAACACTTCAAGGTCTTCCAGGTGGTTTTCTTTTAAGCGCTAAACCAGTGGCCCTGAGATTTACAACACATAGCAGTATCGATTTTCTATCCGGAACAGAAGCATTCCGATGTAACGTGCAATGAGCTCAAAACGTTTTTCACGTGTGCGGTTCAAGCTATGTTGCTAACTGATGGTATCTGAAAAATATAGTACGCCATTAGATAGATGAAGACACCATGGCTACTTGCCTACGTTTACTAGCGCCACAGTAATGACGTTTTGAAATATGGGAGATATTTCTTCCGGGATAGAGAGTGAGGAGCTAGCTAGATTTTTTTTTAAAGTAATTCACCCCAAGCAAGGCGGGAGTGCCACTAGTAGGCAAGAGGCTATAGAGAGTGTAAGTAAAGGAAAAGACTGGGTACAACGGGGGTTGAGTAAAGGATAACAAGAAACCGGAGGAGGCTAAAAAGAAGAACGGGGATCAAGGTAACAGAAGATGTCGATTGACATTACATTTAAATTTTTGAAGATTATAGTTATCAGGGAAGCAAGTAAGAGGAAGGGAATTCCACTGTCAGGAAGTGCGAGAGAAGAAGCGGTTGGAGTAGAAGAGGCGGTTACATTCAACTGTTTCGACAGTAAAACAGTGGGACGAGATGCCAACCTAGTAGCACGCTTAAATTCATGCAAAATACTCGTGGGAGCAGATGCCATGAAAATATTTTTAGAAAAGACAGAGGGAAGCCACATTACATCGGTGAGAAATAGACTGGAGTCGAGACCACAAGGCAGTACCAATCACATTGCATATCTGTCTTTGGATTTTATTGAGATACTCGAGATGAACAGCGGGAGCAACAGACCATATATATATATATATATATATATATATATATATATATATATATATATATGTAGCAACAGTATTCCTTGCATGGATGAATGGTGGATTTGTAGATGTGAAGGATGGACTCAGACGAGAAAAACCTACTGGTGTTACACAGAGAACCAACTTTCCTTGCGGTAGATGCAGCTATTGATTCAATGTAGTTGTTTCACCTCAAGTCAGTAAAGAACATGAGACCAAGAAAGTGCTGTGAGGCACTCTCGTGGAGTTGAGCATCAACCATGCTGATAGAGAGTGGGGGGGAGTCCGAGATAGATAGCGTATGAGAGAGAGAGAGAGAGAGTATGTGAGAGAGAGAGAGGGATAGAGGAAGAAGGATGGAGATATAGACAGAGGGAAAACGTAGTGCGCGATATATATATATATATATATATATATATATATATATATAGATAGATAGATAGATAGATAGATAGATAGATAGATAGATAGATAGATAGATATCGGGGTGAGGAAGATAGTCAGAGGGAGAAATAGAGACATAGATGTTGTGTGTGTGATGGAGAGATATATAGAGCGATAGATAGAGGCAGGGAGATAGAGAGAGAGAGAGGAAGAAATAGAGAGAGGGAGAGAAAGGTAGAACGAGAGATGGATAGAGTTAGAGAAAGAAGATAGATAAATAGATAGATAGAGAGAGAGAGAAGCAGAAAGAGAGAGAGAGAAGCAGAAAGAGAGAGAAAATTGAGGATGATATAAAACGATAGCGGGAGGTTGTGAGATAAAGAGAGGCAGATATAGACAGAGGGACATGAAAGTAGATCGAGAGAGGCATAATGTTAGAGAAAGAGCAAAGATAGATAGATAGATAGATAGATAGATAGATAGATAGATATATAGATACATAGATAGAAAGCTGTTGATCTTGTTTTCATGTGGAATTTTGATATGTCTGCCCAAATATTCACACGCTAGCTATTTTAATTATCACATTTTGAATATTATAACTTTTCCGATTAGCTGAAGCTCACCAACATTTGATAAACAGGAAATATTTCATTTTTACAGCGAATGGCTCATGAGTTATTCAGCCATGACCTCTGTTCATCACATATATTATTCTGGCACAGATTTAATCTCTACGACTGGGCAAAATTGATAAAAAAATATTTTTTCAGCAGCCTGTCTTAATCACAAAGCGCTTTGAGTAACAAGTTTGCGTTGACATTATCTACAAATAAGTGAACACAGAATGAGTCGTGTCAGTTCTATATTTATAAAACGATAGGCTTTTTTCATTTACTTTTTTATAGTGGTACATTAATCTTTCAAGTGTATCCTTTTTACAATTATATTTACCCGGCCTCCCTACCAAGCTGGATGTGACACAAGGTCGTTTTAATGTGAGGAGCGCCATACACATATTTATACATATGGGCCAAGGAAAAAAATCGATTTTTGCCCAGCCCCCGCGACCACTACACCACTCCAATCTCTTTAGTGCGATGGGGTAGATACTACCGAAGGGTTGGAATCACCGGGGCTGAGTAACTTCTCCCATTTAAAATGAGAAGAATAGATCCACTTACAGCACAGGTCCTTTTTTTTTTATCATGACAGGTCCTAGAAAGCGAATTGTCAACCTGTGAACGAAAGTTGTAGAAACATTGGGAAAAGACGCGGGTTTTAATTGAGTTTTCTTTTTAGATTTTATGTTCTTTATCTTTACGGCTTTTATTTATTTACACTAGCGGCTTGTATGATATCTGGCCTTGAAGAACGACTTTTATCTAAATCACAAATCTACGTGTAAAGTGAACGAGAAGTATAAGGTAGCTTTTATCAGGTCGATCACGTCAGAGATTAGTTGTTGGACTATTTTTCTATAGCGGTGACCTGAGAAACGAGTTTTAAGTAATGCTGCACTTTGACCGAGGTTTCAAATGGTGGAAGCAAAACTACACGCAATACACCTATAAGACTGTCAACCAGAACGAATGTAAGAAACAAATATTAGCATTATTTACCGTCATATGTTTGCTATTGACTTTTTAAAAAAAAGTAATGTTCTGCCCGTACAAGTCCGAAGAGCCACTCATGGTAGAGGATTACGGAAGGGGGAGACTGTATAAGCGGTAAGAGTAATAAGTTAATAAGTCTACCATTCTTCCTTGCTTTCCATATTGTTGCTACATCTGGTCTGGTGTTTCTGCTATGTATTTCGAAATTCTTGAAAAAAATCCAAAGAATCTGCAATGTTATTGGTCCTAACCCGGTATCTAGTCTTAAGTTACTTTCTCACCGCTGTAACGTAGCTTCCTTTGGCTTTTTCTATAAATATTTCATACAAAAACTAAGATATTTTATTTTTTGGTTGATTAATTTTCTACGGCTTATTAATATTTTTCAGGTTATTTAAAGTTAGAAAATACTTTTTAGATTGTAAGATTTTTTTTTTTTTGAGATAATGATTACTTAGTGATACAAGTCTTACTAATTAACCCATATCTAGGGTAAGAGGCGGTGGAGTCATATCTTCCCACAAGGTATTTGTAGGCGCTCCAATTAACAATTATCCATGACACTAACCATATATCCAAGCTTACCACACCTGGTATTCGCAAGCGGTTACCCATCTAGCTACTGACGTTGCTTAACTTCGGTGATCGTACGGGAACCGGTGTTTCAACGTGATGTAGCCATAAACAGGAATATTAGTTTACTCCGGATTTAACTGCCACGTATGATCAGTAACTAGTGTGTTACATTCATCATCAAATAGTGCTTAAAACAAGCATATATAAAATGGCTGGCCCGAAAGTAATGAAAATACCTCGTTATTATGTCCTTGTTTGAAGCTTTGCTGAACTTCATTCAACAGATTGTAAATGTTCATTTTTTGGGAAGTAAACCTTATCCAGATTCCTATTTCTTCTTTTTCCTATCATATCTATACCGAAATGCATAAATACGTACATACATTCATCTGCCGTGAGCCAATGACTTAGGGGTAAAATCTCTGACAGATGTCAAGTCAGTCGGGTTTCGATCCCCGCTTGAAGCAATCAGGCGTTTAGCCACACTGAGTCTGCCTGTGGATGATTATATATATATATATATATATATATATATATATATGTATATATGAGAGAGATGTAAATTATGTGCGTTGTTAGATTTTGAATTTAGCGATTGCAGTGTACACTGACGCAATTCACTCCGCCAGAAATTTGGAAACGGCATACTGTACTGCTTGGCATTCGTGCCGGAAGCTCCAATACAAACAGTTTTGGGTCTTTGGGTGTCAATCTGAGGATTCGGAAAGAGTTGGATGAGTCTGATGGTGATTTCGAAGGTATGGCAGCTCAGAAAACTCACTCTGATCGTTCTGATAAGAAAAGAACTCCCGAATTTTTTGGTGACGGCCTCAAACTCAACACGCAGGCCTACATCAAGGAGGTAATGCTGCCCTATGAGATGCAGGTCATTCCAAGAATGTTAGAAGGCCGTGGTCGAAGCCAATGGTGATGTTATTGAATAAATTTACCTCTTTTGTATTTCAAGATATTTTTGTGTAATGTTGATAAATATATCTGTTATAATGAAATATCAGTGCTATTTTCCTTTTTGCGTAATTTAGATGACAATTTATCCACTTTAAATATTGGAATCAAATATCGATCAAATATCTATTGGAATCTTATATGACGATAGGATAAGGGACAAATAGGAAATATTTATAAATCTAACATGTTCCGCCTATATCAAAGATTCATCAAAGAATGAAGAATCTTTCTCCTCCAGATTTCTTTCTCTGATGAAGCTTCAATAAAAGCGAAACATGTTAGATTTATAAATGTATCCTATTTGTTCTTTATCCTATCATATATATATATATATATATATATATATATATATATATATATATATATATATATATATATATATATATATATATATATATATATATATATATATATTCTTCCAAGGTTTGAATAAGCAGCTCTAAATAGAGTCTGCCCAAAAGTAGCCTTCTGGCATAAAAGCGATCTATGGCATAAAAATGACAGAGCATTTGAATATTAATTCAATAACCAGGTAGGCAATGACTGGCCACTACTTCATGTTTGCACACAATCATCAGGTAGACAGTAACTTGCAGCAATAAGATGATAACCATAAATACCAGCGAGCACTTTTTTGGCTTAATGCTTTAGCTCCAGTCCCATGACACCAGTTTATCTTGTTATTGAGTGCATTTTGTTATACCGGCAAGCCTTTCCAGGCTGTTTTTTTTTCTTTGCCATTTTAGATCTTGACTGGATGATGTACCCTCCCCACTGTGCGAGTTTGGTTTGTTTGTCAAATTGTAATCGTCCGGTGGTATATAAGGTAATAAAGTAGCGGTTAGTCATTGCCTACCTGGTCATTGAATTAATATATATATATATATATATATATATATATATATATATATATATATATATATATATATATATATATATATATATATATATATATATATGTACATTAATTCAATAACCAGGTAGTCAATGACTGGCCACTACTTTATTACATTATATACCACCGGAGAAGTACAATTTGACAAGAAAACCACACTCACACAGTGGGGAGGGTAGACCATCTGTTATTTCTCTCATTTATATATATATCTGTTATTTCTCTCATTTATATATATATATATATATATATATATATATATATATATATATATATATATATATATATACAAATGAGAGAAAGAACAGATGTTATCTGTTATTTCTCTCATTTGTATATATATATATATATACACACACATATATATATATATATATATATATATATATATATATATATATATATATATATATATATATATATATATATATATATATATATATATATATATACAAATGAGAGAAAGAACAGATGGAGTAAAAATCCACTGTTCGTAGCATTTATTTTAAAAATAACATGAAAGCTTTTGTGTAGCGGTTTCAAAATGTTTTTATTATAATCTCTTATAATAAAAATACAAAATACATATATATATATACATATATATATATATATATATACATATATATGTGTGTTTGTATGTGTATTATAATATATATATATATATATATATATATATACATATATATGTATATATATGTTTCATAGAAGACAACTGACAAGTCAATGTGATTTAGCTTTTTATTATATTTTTCTAGGATAAGTGATTTCTTTTATGGGGTATATTTTTCTTTGTCTGAGTAGGTGGATTTTTTTTTTCGATAATGGCTAATGGATTACCCGAAACGTCTGGGATCCTCAGATCTATGGTCACTTTTTACACAGCCTATGTTAAAGAAAAACAACACATGGAGATATTGTCAGACAACATCCTTTAGTCCGTAACGCTTCATGCACATATTTGAGCCTCTCTTATGTATAGAGTAACAGTTTTCGGAGCTGACCCATTGCGTGTATGGCAGGGGTGGATGTGGCACGTTTGGGAAATCATGATCGCCCAAGTGTTTCCGGATAAGTGAATGAAAAGAATCCGACTGGAATTCGCACTCTCCGATTTCTCATCTTCAACCGTTAAAAAATACATTAACCTCACATTCAAGCTACAGCACCTGGTATTACCAAGCGGTAAACCATTTGTATTGACCAAGCTCGACGTTACTTAACTTCGATGATCGAGCTAGAACCGGAGTTTCAACGTCATATCGCCGTATATCTAAACGTAATATATATTTATTCTTAACGTGTTATAGATCGATTTGTAAGTGCAGTGGGTTTGGATAATCGGTCCTGGCTTGCCATCTCGACCCCAGTCACTTTCACACCGACATGGCTTCCCTCTGTCTTTTCTACAAATATTTTCATGGCAATTTTTCAGACGAGATTTCATCCTTGGTACCATGACTGCATGAATTTAAGTGTGCTACCATATAGTCAAATCGGTCTGACCGTTTTATTGTCGAGCTATCTAGATTCAACCCTATGTGCTATTCTAATAGTTTCGTCACTCGTCCTTCCCTCCTGTAGAAATCCCTTCCGATTTCTTGCTCCCCTGCCACCTAGAATCTTCGAAAGTTTAAATGCAACGCCAATCGTCATCTTCTCTCTTCCTGAACCTTGTTCTTTTATTGTTCTTTCTTCTCACTGAAGTCATCTCATTCTCTTTCACTTCCAGTACCAAATTCCTTTCTACTGTATATTATCTATTTTCAGTCTGTTCATATATATATATATATATATATATATATATATATATATATATATATATATATATAGTACAGGTAATAGATAAATAAATAGATGAATAAACTCCAACCCAAAACCACTTCCCCCGTAATGAGATATCTCACGCGCTCCTACTGTCGCCAACACAAGCCCCTTGTCATAAACAAGGAGGAGATCTGATATTGAAAATAAATTCAAATCCCCACTTCCAGACAAACACTTAAGAGCTGAAGACGGCTGGGTTCAAACCAGTTTGAAATATACTATACTCATGATGAGGTAATTAGGCTTTTTCTGTAAAAATATATATGTTCTGTTATATTAAATATATTGAGCTCTCTGTGGATGAGTTTTAATATTTGTTATTACTAGGATCCACCTGGATTATATACCAACTGATCTATTACCTCTTATATATATGTATCTCCAACGAACTAAATAATATCTATGTTGGTCACACCACAAACTCGCTTTCACGACGCTTGACACTACATTTGAATGATAACTCTAACATTTTTAGGCATTTAAAACAACATGCCTGGCCGCATACACAATTCCGGAAAATCCTCGTCGAAAACACAACTATACTTAAACATGAAAACAATAAACAAAAACTAAAAATTCTTGAAGCTATATACATAAAACAGTTGAAACCTAACCTGAACAAAATAAACTATGAAATCTCCACAAATATCCTTAAATGCCTATAATTAGTAACAGAAGCCATTGGTTCATACCAACGGCTTTCCATACTCAATACTCATCGGATTCACTCTCGCGTGGTCATGTGTGACGTCATGAGCTGTTGTGCGATTTTCGCTTTCAGCGTCTTATATGCACGTGTTTATCGTTGCTTGGAAATCATTCATGTAAACAAAAACAGACTATCATCAATTTCTTGTTCGTGTATTGCTTAATATATTGTGTAATTGTCATCTTTGATAATGGCTTATGTAAGCCGAAAGCTTAGATTGGATTAAAAATATATATCAATATTGTGATTTTCTTTCATTGTTTAATGATAATGTTATTAAGCTTATCAGACAATATGAAAAGAACTTACATAAAATAAATAGACAACACTTGTCTATATTATTTAATGAAACATGTATGAATATATATATATATATATATATATATATATATATATATATATATATATATATATATATATGTTCATTATCCATCCATCTATCTATCTATCTATCTATCTATTTCAGACTGGTTTATTATGCAACTTATTCTCCTGATTCGACAATCATCTTGTGCCCAATATGAAAAAAAGCACTTGGCTGGGACAGGTATCCCATAGATGATGACGTCATATCTATTGTTGTTGAATCTGTTGACGAACAGTATATAGAGTTTTCTTTGAACAGTCTGATGTTAGCTTACCTGGAATGTAACAATGCAGTTAATAATGAAAAGAGTTGAAATTAATGCATGCAAGATTTCACAGCTCTAGCATCACTCCTTCATAGCCTATGACCTTTACAGCCCACATTCCTATCTTGAAAGAAATAAGGTATTTATTAATAAGAAGAGTTGAAATTAATGCATGCAGCATTTCAAAGCCCAAACAGCAATTCTTCATAGTCAGCCTATAATCATTTCAGCCTACTCTTGTACCTGGAAAGAAGCAATGTAGTTAGTAATAAGAAGAGTTTAAATTAAAGCATGCAAAATTTCACAGCCCTAGCATCACTTCTTCATAGTCAGCCCAAAGACTTTTCAGCCCATCCACGTACCAAGAATGAAACAATATAGTTATTAATGAGTTGAAATTCATGAATACAATATTTCATAGCACCTCTTCATAGTCAGCCTATGACCTGTTCAGCACACCCTCTCATATCAGGAAAGAACCAATGCCGTCTTTAATAAGAAGAGTTGAAATTAATGCATGCAAGATTTTCACAACCTCATTGTCTGCCTATGAACTTTTCAGCCGACCCTCGTAAGCCTACCGTAACCTAATTTTTTTTTCCGTCTTGTCATGTTACGCGTCTCTTGATCATGACCGATGTGTGTTGGTGAGTAAGTTGGATTTTATTATTCGCTTCTTTTTTTCGTCCTTTTTCTTTCCCTATTGTTTGTTAACGAATACATTCCTACTCACGTTACACAACGGTCCAAAACGCAGCGCTTACACGAAATGCGCATACTCGTACACACTCTTGGATGTTTTGTCATACAGTAATATCTAGCAATCTTTTAATTATAAGATTTCCAGCAATACGTCCGTCATTGCTTACTGTATGGATTCCAAAATGGTAGTACTGATACGTTTGTGCATGAATACGTATACAGTGAATGTTCGTATATATCGGCCACTATTTAAAAGATAACAAATGGCTATTTTGACATATATAAGTTACATTTGAAATACAACCCACTCTGAATAAAGAAATGTTGACAGAGACTTTTGAATTGGTTCCACGTCAGTGCACCAGAGATTTGATGCCAAAAGTTAATGTCATGTTCAACTGTCTACAAACATCGCAACGGAATTGTGAAAACTTGCAAAGAAGGAATTTGGGTTCCTCCCCAGCTTTCGCATCTGAACCGAATACAACGTTTCACCATCTTTTAACCAAGGAATACCATTTTCTTTGTCGCATTGCATTGTTGCAGGCGGGCATACGGTCATATCGCGTTGAAACAGCTGTTCTCGTGCGATTACCGAAGTTAAGCAACGTCGAGCCTGGTCAGTGGGACCGTTTTGGAATATCGGGTGCCGCATGATTGAATATGTGGGTGGCGTAATAGATAATCAAGTGAGGCTCGATATTGAAAATTGGAGAGTCATGTTCCAGTTCCAGTCGAGTTCATTATATTCACTTCCGCTTAAATTCCCGTGGGTAATCTTTGAATCCATCCCTCTCACCCGAGCTATGGATTAATTTGAAGGACTGTATCAGTAAATCATCATCTCCCGCAAAATGGTTACAATCTAAAAAATATTTTCTGGCTTTAAATAACTTGCAAATGGTTGATAAACCGAAAAAACAACAAAATCAATCAATCAGCATGCTACAGGTGATCAAAAAGTGTTTTTTAGCAGAAAAAAAGAAAAAGAAAATAGTTATCAGAAAAATGAGAAGCCAGCGGCCAAACCATAACCATTAATTCATCCGGAGAAATTCTTGCTTTGTTTCGGTAGAATCTGAAAGATTTCAATTACGAGCTTATGGGATTCGGAAGGACCATCACAGCATACGTTTATTGCCATCAACTTTACCGGGTAAATGAAGAAATTTGCAGGAAGTGTCTTCTTTTGGTAAACAAAAAATGTGTTTTTCTCCCTTTTTCCCCCTTTGAGGTGCAACCGTGGAAAATAAAGTGCATTACATTCTTGAAGAATAATATTTAAAAATATTTTAAGTCACATTCTCTTTTATATCCTTTCTGGTAAAACAAAATCACTTTCCGAACCCCTTATTATGGTGATTTTCTAAGCATAGCTTAGATGTGTCACGAGGTCGAAAATATGGGACACATAGTGAGGATCCAAATCACTATTCACTCGTAACTGATCTAGCTAGACAAGGTGCTAACCATTGCACTATGTCGAAGTGACCTAATGATTTTCTGATCATAGCTTAGATGTGGAAAAACGGCTGATGTATTGGGACACCTAGAGAGTATCTAACTCAATATTCACTAGTAACTGATCTAGCTAGACAAGTTTGCTAAACTTTAAACCACATCAAAGTGACAGAAAGATTGATTTTCTAATGGTAGCTTAGACGTGGCACAAGGCTGAAAGTATAGGGAACCCAGTGAGGATGCAAATCACTTTTCAGTAATAATTGATCTAGGGAAGCTTGCTAACCATTACACCACGTCGAAGTACCCCCAAACCCCCTCATATGTCCGAGCGACAAATTTGCGTTGTTACATTTAGAACCGAAAGTGGCATTTTTTAAAAATAGTTTGTGGTGTTTCAGAACTGTTAAAAGGTAAAAAAAAAAAATGAAATTTTTGAAAAGTGCACCTGGTGTGTTTATATATTTTAGCAGCCAATATCAACCATGGGCGGAAATTTAAGAACACGTAATGCGAAACCTGATATGGAAGCTGATATATGAAACTCAAATAAAATTAAGCGGTGGAAAAAAAAAAAAAAAAGGAATTTCGATGTGAAAATTGGTTGCCAAACAGCGTACAATATAAGCCTGACTCTTTTAGAAAATTAAAAAAAAAAAAAAACTTAATTAAATTAATTTACATGTCTCCCGAACTTAATGCTGGTTTTCTTTTGGCTTTTCTGTATATAAATCCCATTGCCTTGAGCCAATTTCTTGCAGCTCTATCAAAAACGCTTACTTGCTTTTCATTTGTCTTGTAACTTTTCTCTTTTCGAAATATCTAGCTTTGAGTTTTCTCTACTGGCGTTTTGATATGTTCGTGGTCTAGCAGTGGACTATCCTTTGTTAACTATCCCAATGTCCCTTTTATATTTGCACCAGATTTCAGACACAGCTCTCTTTTACCACATTCCACCGAGGAACGACTTTTTCAATGAGATTCATGATATTTTTCATTGTGTCAGTTGATAGTTCTTTTGTTCAAGCCATATTTGCATTTAAATTAGTTATGCCCAACCGCTTGTTGAAATACGCAAGGAGTCTTCTTGAATTTAGTATATCTTGGTGTCTGTTGGTCTTTCTTTTAGGGATGCTGATTAGAAGACCAGACCATAATCTCACCTCAGCTTCAGGTTATTACATATTTTACTCTACCGATTTTTAAAATCATTTCACTCCATCAAGGTGATAATGCCACTAAGACGGAAGAAGCTACTGGGAGTCAACGCGAATGAAAAGACTTTAGAAGGAACCAGAAACGTAACTCTAAACGTGGAGCAAGGGTTAGAGCTCTATTTCTGTTCGAAAGACGGATGAGGATTATGAACCGGACAATATCCGAACCCATCTACACCTGTTGAAGAGAAAATCAATAAATAGTAAATAACATTCCAGAGTTCAGGCGGAGACGTTAGAAAAGTAGAGTTGAAGTAGATTTTAGAAGGAACTGGAAACATAATCCTAAACATGAAACAAGGGATAGACCTCTAATCCTGTTCAAAATATCGGGGATGAGTGTGAACCGGGCATTAGGGGAACCTATTTACTCCTATGGCTTCAAAAAATATAACACCTTCTTACTTGTTTCATGTTTTACTTTTTTCCTTCGTACGTACGTTACGCCTTGACAATACCTCATAAATAATGTACTATTCCGTTTTGATCGCGGGAAAAGACGAAAAAGACATATCAGAGACGCTGTTTGGTTAGCGAAAGAAAGAAAGAAAGAAAAAAGAAAGAAAGAAAGAAAGATTGTTGTTTGATATATTCGTTTTCTATGGCTTGTCAACTTTTTGCAGGATATTTAAAGTCAGAAGATATTTTCAGATTATAAGAAATTCTTTATATAAGTTTGGAGATAATAATGATTTACTGACAGAAGTCCTAGTAATTAACTTTAGAAATATTATATATAATATAATTCCAGTATCTTTACAGGGTGTGTCTTTTATATCAGTCGATCTTACAGCAAAACACTTTAAAGTACCATCGGCATTACTTAACTTAGCTTGTAAATATGACTAATATGCTACCCACATTAGTTGTCATTATCTTTTTGCATTATTTAAGGAACCATACCGCTTGTCTTCACTTAATTTGTTACATTTTTGAAGTTTAATCTTATCTCTTTTGCGATATTTGAAATTATGACGATAAACTAATCTAAATTACTACTCTTGATTCTGGGGATAATCTAGCCCTGTGAATTGAATAAAGTGTTTTATTCAACGTCCCTACAATATTACTAGAGAATGTTTATGGATACAACGACTGGAACGTTGTGACTATAACAACCAAGGTAAAGATTAATGAGCAATTATATATAATTGATATAATGTAAAAATAGACAGTTATAATTGGCGTCTCATTATACTTGTTATATTTTGTTGATGAAATTCTTACTGAAATAGTTATATAAATTGAGTATCATTTATCCGAAATTCCAAAATCCGAAAGTTTTTCAGATACTTGCCACAAATGGAAAATTTCGGGAAACACTGGGAAGTTTCCCAGGTGATGTACAATTAATGTAAACGACCTCATCTGGCCCGGATGGGGGTTCGCCAGCCCAACTATGTAGCCTTCGTTGGCCCCATTTTTTTTTTGTTAGTGATCGTCACAGGAACACTGGATTATTACCAGGTGTTTCGTGCTCAGTAAAGATATTATTCAAAATGGCAAAAAGTTCTGTACATGTCTTATGGGTAGTGAAAAGAACAAAAAGAAACCATTTATGTTTATCAATATCACAGAAAGTCAAACTGTTGGAAAAACTAGACAGGGGTGTGTGAAGCGTCTGACCGAGGAACCTGGGCGTTGGACTAACCACTATATACGATACAAGGAAATAGGAGAAATTGTTAAAGATTTATACTGAAAGTGATGAACAAAAATCAACGAAAAATAGAAAATCACTGCAGAGAGCAATAACTGATGATCTTAATCGTGTATTGATGGAGTGGATTCGCCAGTGTCGGAGTGAACATATGCAGGCTTCTATAAAACTACCTTCAAGGTAAATGTATAAGCTGTGTTATCAAATGTAAAAGGATATCGTTTTTAGATGTTTGCCTCGGTCCTTGTTAGGGAATATCACGTATCAGTTAATTGTTCATTGTTGATTCGTCTTTGTGATTTTCCTTGACCCTTCCATTGAACTAGGATACATAACTCCTTTCTACAGGACCAATAATATTGCTGATTCTTTTTTGGATTTTATCCAGGATCTCTAAATATATAGTAGGAGTGGCAGCAATATTCTGAGCATGGACGAATGATAGACATATAGATATGTAAGACAGATTCCGGAGAGAACAATTGTCTAACGCGGCACAGTGAACCAACTTACTGACCTAGCACTAGATTCATTGTCAGCCTAGAACGTTAGCCCTTGATGGTACAAAGAGTAACTCTCTTGGAGTTTAGTATCAGCTCTACTGATGGAAGGCAGAAAAGAGTCTCTGATCAATTTTATCTTTAATTCCTTATTGTACAGGCTAAACTTTTTTCAGCCTGCTATAAAGAGAGATGAAATATGTAATTATACTTTTTCAAGCTTTTCTCTTAAGCTTGGCATTTTTTTTTCTTTATTTGCACAGGTCATCGTCAATTTACGACCGTTTGGCTTCAAGACCAAGACCACGAATTTTTATGTCTGGCCATTTTGCCACAACTGCTCCCTGTCTGACAGAGTGACTGTTTACCAACTTGATGTACGACAATTTCCGCCATAGATCCCGGAAAGGCCTAGCATTCCCTGACGCGTCTCAAGCTCAGTGTTAGGGCAGCGCTTTTACAACACATATTCCCCCGAGTCTGTATTCTTCTTCAAGACCCCCGAAGGTGTCTACAAAGAGGAAACTGTCTGCTTCTCAACCTGCCAAGAAGGAACGAAAACCTTTTGATCTCGATACAAAAATGATGGTTGATTAAACAGTACGAAGGGGGAAAGAAAATGAAATGTGATCGTAAGTGATCTGAAATTATCACACTCTTCTCTGTCGATTATTTTGAAGGACAGAAAAAGATTTTGTAAAGCTGTGAAAGGTTCTGCACCTATGCAATCGACAATTATAACGAAACAACGGAGCGGGCATATCCATGAAATGGAGAAATTCCTATATATGTGAATGGAAGATCAGATCAGCAAAATGTTCCGTTGAGCCCTTTTACTGTGCAGACGAAGACTAAAGGTCTATTTCACACTTTGAAGAAGACTACGGTCAAAAAATTGAAGTAAGTACTGGCTGGTTCAACATATTCAAGTAAAGATTTCAAATTCATAATATTCAAGTGACTGGAGAAGCAACAAATGCAGATGAGGAAGCACCTCGTAAGTTAAATATTAAACAAACTGTGTCGTAATATGCAGTTTTTGACTGAAACATGAAAAACGTAAAAATAAGAAACAAAAGTCTGCGTATAGAGATGATACACATTGGTATCCGACGTAAAGAAAACATAAACATTGTAAATAATAATATTTATAAAACTACAATAATTCTTGAAGAAATATAAAAAGATTGCAAAATTACTTACAGGCCGACTTACGACCAATTGCGAACCAATCGTGGTCGTAAGTCGACGATGACCTATATTTGGAAACACTCATTTAGGCACGGCAGCTTATCATATCAGGTATTGAATACATACGGCTCAAACAAAATAATGATCAATGAAATCATAAAAGTTAACGACCGCTTGCATGAGCGGATAACGTAACAGTTATCGATGCAGAAAGTGAAATCGGCGAGTCGAATTCAAATTTCAAACTAATCTTTTGCGATAATTTTCTCACGGATACCACTGATAAAGGCAGAAATTGATCTCTTCTCCTCTTCCCCAGCTACAGGTTAAATAGTCGGCTGAACTCTCAATCCTCGGGTGGCATCTAGTTTAAGAAAAGAGTTTTTCTGAATACAAAATTGGGAAGTAGGCAACAGCAAAGAAATCCGCTATCTTTCTCAGTTTGCTATAACCATTCACGCACGTTAAAAAAATGGACGGGTGGAGAAAACATAGACGTACACTCAAGTCCACTCATAAAAGTAGGAATTCTGATACAAATAGAGAGCTTAAGATTGATTTGTTTTTTTACGGTTTATCAACCTTTTGCGCGTTATTTAAAGCTAGAAAACAGTTTTAGATAGTACATTTCTTTTAGATAATAATGTTTTACTTATACATATTCTATTAATTAACACATAGTGGTGGTGAGCAGAGATAGATTCATATCATTTGCAACGGTATTCCGCATAAGTGAATATAACGAACCCGACGAGAACTAGAAGTCGAATATCCGATTTCCAATTCCGAGCCGTTACCCACACAGCACCCGCCCACCCAAAATCACAAACGGTCACCCATCAATGTACAAGCTTACAGCACCTGGTATTCCCAAGCGGTCACTCATCTATGTCCTGTCCAGGTTCGACATGGAACAATTTCGGTGATCGTGCGAGAACCGGTGTTTTAACGTGATACGGCCGTAAGCCGGATGTATTAAGAAAGACGTTGGTACGTGGCGTTGGAGTCTGACAATGACAAATATAAATCACTTTTTCATAACTCCAGACAACTACGATTCTGAAGTGTACACGCGAAAGGGAAACTAATATAGATAAACAAGAAGGTCGAATCATTTCGTTCGAGGTGAAGCAAATGGCCATTCCCAGTGACCTCGGTGAGTTATCAATTACTTAATGGCATTTTCCTGATCAGCAAAGGTGGATATCTTGAAAGACCTCAGCGAAAACAAATTCCTCTTCAATGCCCACCAAAGTCAATACATTAGCGCATCTAAATTTGATAAAGGCATTGATATCTATTGCAACGCTATGGAAATCAATCATATATATATATATATATATATATATATATATATATATATATATATATATATATATATATACCCAAGAAGCAGAAAGGGCATCTCCCACGCAGCGAAGACGAGATAACCAGAATCGCAGTCCATTAACGGTTGAAATGAATTAAATTCCTGTTCCGTCAGAATTTCAACATTTCAAGGAGAGTTAGGATTATATTTCAAGAGTTTAATGAATTAAGTAGAGATTAATGAAATCATTTCATCGACCATGTAAAGGGATAATAACCGCAAATGTGAGTAGTATATATAGGTGTATATATATCATACACAAATCTTTGTAACGTCGTTCTCCTATACACACCTATACACGCATATACATATACACACACTCATATATATATATATATATATATATATATATATATATATATATATATATATATATATATATATATATTGGGTTGGTGCATAATTATCAGGAGTTTTTGTAGGCAAGTCATTTGTTAATAAAAATTGCTGTTATTATATTTTTAATGTTATTGTTGAATTGTTATGTTTCTTTTTTTCATGATAAATATTGTTTAAAAAACGCCTGATAATTATGCACCAACCTACAATATATATATATATATATATATATATATATATATATATATATATATATATATATATATATATTTATAAATAAATGACAGTAGGAAAATAGTAATTGCTGACGCGTTTCGTCCAATGTTGACTTTTTCAAAGTAAAAAACGAAATGAATTTAATTAAACAAAGAAAATTAATAAAAACAAAACAACAAAAAATAATTAAAAAATTACTGTTTTCCTATTGTCATTTATTTATAAAGATTGTCATCTCTAATTGTTAACTTTGAGAAATTTTCACACATATATATATATATACACACAAAATTAGTTGTGTTTCAATCCTGACTTGAGGCATTCGGAAGTCTAGTCGCACTGAGGAGCTGTGATACAGCGAAACAGTACTGTCTGTGAATGACATAATTTAGCTCTTGAAAATACATTTCATTTGAGCACTGTTGAGTGATAAGCTAATTCTATAAACAACAGCCACCTGCACTAATGCAAAGCTCTTCAGTAAAATGAATGGAGCACTTTGGCTGATGGGCATTTGTTTTCATTTTAAAAACAATACGCTAGATTTAGTTGTGTAACTCTACCGAGTGAAGATAGCTCTGGCTGACACCAAATTAGTTGTGTTTCAATCCTGACTTGAGGCATTCGGAAGTCTAGTCGCACTGAGGAGCTGTGATACAGTGAAACAGTACTGTCTGTGAATGATATATATATATATATATATATATATATATATATATATATATATATATATATATATATATATATATAATCATTTCACTCCAAGCAAGCCAATAAAGCCACAAGTGCTTACAAAGACTTCGAGAATATGACAAAAATCTACTATTGTTGTGGTGAACAATGATAACCACGTTTTGAAGGGACACAGTACATAGATTCGAACGAAGACTTTTAGTGTCGGTGGGAATTCGATATATTGCAGTTGTAACCCTCTACACCGAGTTGCTCCCGGGCCTTGTACAGGGTAATCATCATTGTAAAAAAATACAGGTGTCGATCCTTTCTAGTACTTAGGTTGAGGACGCTAAGGAACCTCAGGTACAAAAAGTGACTTCCGAATATGTTTGGTTTTAAATAACCTACAAAGGGTTGATAAACTATAAAAATGATAATGTAACAATTTTTAAGCAGGTTGGGTACCATGGGAGAGTCTAGATCTGATAAGGCTGTTTAAGAACATGAGTGTAGTTTTCAGGTGAGTATTTTTGATTTCTAGCATGTTATCCAAGTATCCTTACCACAGCCTATCCTACTTTTGATTTTCTTATCTCCCGTTACTTAACCCTTTCACCACAAGCAAGGCAATAAAGCCCTTAAGATGAGAGGGTTTACTGAGAATGTAGCAAATATATATGATAATAAAAGAACAGAATTCAAGAAGACAAAAGATAACGATTGGAATAACATTCAAGAGTAAGAGGTACAGATTATGTAGATGTGTGAAGATAACGATTAACCCTCGACTTGAACAAGTTAAGATTGTACTAATCGGGTAAGTAACCTCCTGGGAATTGATTCCACAAAGCAGGGGTTTGTGGGAAGACTTGCTTCTCACCAATAGAATACAAAGAGAATAGGGGGTTAGCTACAATGGGTGTGGCATATCGAGTCCTGGCTCTGAAGCTTATAACTGGTGCAACTAAGGAATGTGGTTCGTCTGAGCACTTTCCATGAAGATATCGGTAGAGTAGCGAAAGGCTTGCGACGTTTCGTCTGTAAGAACGGTGTTGTAGGGTGTACAATAATTTGTCACCCACAAAGACACGGAGACGGTTTTGGACAATATTGAGACTAGAATGTGATTATACTGGCAGCTCCTGCTCATATCGGGCAACAGTCCTCCATTTTGGGACTGCTCTCGCTCTTGTAAAGGTAGAGGATAGCAGGAGAAGTCAGGTATTTAACGGAGCGATACAGGAAAGCGACCAGCGTCTTTAGCGATGGATCGTATATACAAGTTCTACTTGAGGTCTGTGTTGAGTGTATCGGACGGGAACAAGTGTTTTCAGCGCAATTTAATCACGATACGGTGGTCAATGGGTGCCGAAGGTTTCATGTAAGCTAATAGTTAATATCACCATTAATTTTACTATAATTTAAAATTTTGACTTGCGTATACGAATTATTCGAAAATTAGAAAAATACAATAAAAAATTAAACGGACCGTGAGAGTTGAATATAACAAAGAATTTTGTTCTTAAACACATACACACACATACAGACACACAAACACACATATAGATATACATATATATATATATATATATATATATATATATATATATATATATATATATATATATATATATATATATATATAGGTTCGAAAATATGGCCAAATGCAAGTACACGAGGAAGTTGACTTTGGGAATATACGAGCCAGGATGTAGTTGGAAAAAAAATGTTTTTTATTTTAATTTATTTATTTTATTTTATTTTACTCCTCCCCACATTTTTTTACTCCTACACCCCCTCTTTATTTCCGGTTCCGTATTAAGAAATAGAAGTTCTTGCGTTGTCTCTAATTAGTAAGACGAGCTAACCACCTGATGAGACCTTTGCGGTCGAAACCGCGATAGGGTTCCATTCAGCGTTTTAATCTTTTAGGATATTAAATCACTTTACAGGTTTGATTTTCTTACTTGAAATTGAGCAGTTTTTAGCGCATGCAATTTTAAACAAGTATTTTAGTGTTTGTCTATTTCGGTGTATGCATATATATATATATATATATATATATATATATATATATATATATATAGTCAAACCTAATGAGCCAGACACACCTACCAAGGTTTCACTTAGGCAGATCGTCAGGGTCGGCTGGCTATTTGATTTGGCTATTGTTAAATCAAGAGTTCGAAGGTTTTTCGACACGAGTATAGTTACCTATATATATATATATATATATATATATATATATATATATATATATATGAGGAAATATAGTCATAAGGTGTGCTATATTTATGGGATAAAGTGCTCAATGTCAGAGATAGAGCGTGTGTAAATATAAAAGTGGACATTGAAGTCAACACTTAAACGCGACAGGCTGTTTCATGCTAGACGCAATCGTCAGGCCATATTTATATTTATATATATAAATATATATATATATATATATATATATATATATATATGTGTGTGTGTGTGTGTGTGTGTGTGTGTGTGTGTGTGTGTGTGTGTGTGTGTGTACATAAATAATATGTAAGTTTTTAAGCCTGGAAAAATTAGTAACCAATATGAAGATCTGATGAATTAGGACCAAAATCCCATTCCTAAGGAAATAAATTATAATCCTATGAGTTGTCTGTTTCGTAATATAATTAATTTATATATATATATATATGTGTGTGTGTGTGTGTGTGTGTGTGTGTGTGTGTGTGTGTGTGTGTGAAAAAATCGTTAAAAATGGTTAACAGGTAAACCGAGAACTCTCGGAACGAACAACCATTTAGAGAATTGCTATATAGAGAGACAAAAGAATCTTATCAGTCATTTTGCATGTAAATTATTAATTAAGGCGATAATTCTACTAAGATGCAATAGCTTGCTAAGAGTGAAAGAGGATGAAAAACAAACTTTTGAAAGAACCAGAAACACAATCCTTAGCAGGTAAAAAGCATAAACCTCTACTCTTATTCAATACCGGAGAGGAGTATGATCCGGACGATAAGCGAACCTATCTATTCATGTTGAGGAACAAATAAATAAATAAATAATAAAATTTCTGAGTTCGGACGGGCAGGTTATGAGTACAGATTTGAAGTAGACTTTAAAAGGAAATGAAAACACAATCCTAAACTGGAATCAAGGGATAAACTTTGACTCCTGTTAAAAAATCCTGGGGAAGAGTATGAACCGGGCGATAGGCGAGCCTATGTAGTCCTAGTGAGGAACAACAAATAGTAAATAACATTTCAGAGTTTAGGCGGAGACGTTAGGAAAATTTGAAGTTGAAGTGGACTTTAAAATAAACCGGAAACCCAATCCTAAACAGGATACAAGTGTTAAATCTTTACTCCTATTCAAACTGGCCAAATAAATAAATATATATGTATGTGTGTGTATGTGCGTGTGAGTGTGCATACGGGTGCGGGCATTCCCGTATGCGATTATATCTCGTATGAATATGTGTATATGTGGTGTGTGCGCGTTATAGCTCGTACAGGGTGCGATGGATAAATTGTCGTATGAATTACACAAAAATGAAAATAACACTGGCATTTCATTCAAACATATATATTTACCAAAATTACACAAAAATATCTTGAAATATGAAAGAATAAATGTATTCAAGAAAATCGCCATTGGCTTCAAACACGGCCTCCAGACGTCTTCGGAATGTCCTACAACTCTTGTAGACGGTCTCCCTGTTTAAGTTGGTGTATGCTGCCATAATCCTTGCCTTCAGTTCATCTTTGGTGTTCCAAAGAGTTTTTTTTGTTGTCTCACGCTCAACTGTACCCCACACATAATAATCAATGTAGTCTAGGGAGTTAGGTGGCCAGATGTAAGAGGTGATATGGTCGCATAAATTGTCTGACAGCCATGACTGGATTCTCTTGCTTGTGTGACATGGTGCAGAGTCCTGTTGTCAGACATAGGGTCATACACCTGTCACCTTATTGACCCAGGGTAGCACTACCTCCTCCAGACACTTGATGAATGCCTCCGTGTTGAGCTTGAGGAACTCCCCAACGAATTCTGGGGTTCTTTTCTTTTTCGGAACACTCAGATTGAGTTTTTCAAAATGTCATACATTCATAATCACCATTAGACTCATTCAACTCTTTCCGAATCCTCTGGATTGTTCTCAGTTTGACATCCAAACACTCTGAAATGTTAGTATTGTATCCTCCGGCGCGAATGCCAAGCAGTACAGCATGCCGTTTCCAAATTTCTGGCCGACTGAATTGCGTCATGATGCTCTTTTTTCTCCCTGACGTTGCCCAACTGACTCTACCAGTCGACAAATTCAAAAACAATGTGGCGATAATTTACCTATCGTACTCTGTATATATCTCGTGTGTGTGTATATATATATATTTGTGCATGTGTTTATGTTTCTGAATGTGTATATGTATGAGTATATATATATATATATATATATATATATATATATATATATATATATATTAATATATATATATATGTGTGTGTGTGTGTGTATATATATGTCTAAACGTTTGCGTTTAGCATAAAACAGACTTTCGCCTCTGAGTGCTGACTACAATGTTCACTTTTATATATATAAATATATATATATATATATGTGTGTGTGTGTGTGTGTATGTGTGTGTAAAGAGACGGAGACCGTACATTTGCTCAGTTTGATATAAATTATCCCTTTTAGATATTTAATAACCATTCCAAGAAACGTATAGAAAGAAACGGACCATACCAGATGCCAGTAAATTAGGGCGCATGTATCTATTTTACCGCCATTATGAATAGCGTTCATTACGATTCACTGCTCGCTAAAGCCAGACTTCGAATTGCTAAGCCCGAGAACCTCCCGCCAATCAAACGTTCTTGCGCACTGTAAAATAAACATCACTCCTTTCTAATTGCCGCAGATTTGTACTGCTGGCATATTTTCCAGACCAGCACGTCTGTTGCTTTGTCTTTGTACAATGGAAATACACATTCGAATGGCAAAAGTCATCACTCCAGCAATGAAATAAATGAACAAATCAACAAAAATTTAATAAAAATAATTCATTTAAAGAATATCACCTTTCAACAAAAATTCAATAACTCCAGTGTATTTGTTTTTATTTTGACAAATAATTAGTATTTAACTATCAAAAATTATCATACAACAACATCATATTATCTTTTCGTCAATAAAACCACAATCTGCCTATATTAATTTATTACAAATTCTTGGCATTCTTTCCAAACAGTTTTTGAAAAGAAAGTAGATGGCAAACCTTCATGACTAAAAAAATGTTCACTCTCATTCTTTGTGTATTGTCTTCGAACTAGGATATTCTAGTTGAATTTTATATTATTCTTTGAGAAGGCTTCATTGATATTTGTGATGTGTGATATTCTAGGTCTCGTACTAGACTAACCCCTCCTCTAGGAAATTATGGTCGAGATTGTGGAGGTTACCTTCTGTCTACGTCCGTTCCCACCATATGTGACTATACTTGGTTTGGGTGTACATTGGTCTTGTTTAATGATTAAAAGAGTATTAATAAATACAAAATATATCTGTAAGGCAAGGATGTGTCTTCTCACCGGATTTATTCAACCTAATCAGTGAGGCAATTCTGAGAGAATTAGAAACCCCACCAGGATTCAAAATTCTACCAGGATTCATTATTGGCGACCACGATCTTAATAATATGAGATATGTAAATGACACGATGGGAGAGAAGCCAGAAGAGTGAGGCGGCCAAGTCATACTTTCCAAAATATTATTCTTTTTTTTCTTTCGTTTTTCTTTTTTTTTTTTTTTTGACTGGAGGTAATTTTTTGACTGAGGGTAAATTTTGACTGGACGTAATTTTTTGACTGAGGGTAAATTTTGACTGGAGGTAATTTTTTGACTGAGGGTAAATTTTGACTGGAGGTAATTTTTTGACTGAGGGTAAATTTTGACTGGAGGTACTTTAGACATAATTTAGTCATTGTCTTGTTAAAAGGTGAATTTTTTTTTTTTTTTTTTAGAAAAAAATAAATTCTAGTTGAAAGGTGAATTTTACAGCTAGGTTTATCTAGTTTATTTTGTTAAGTCTTTCTTTATGCCTCTCTTAAATGGCATATTTTTTCAGGAAGTAAGGTTCCTTTTTCTTTATTATGTCAGAATTGTCTTGATTTGGTGGAAAAGTAAGTGGAATGTTTTCCCGTTGCTTTCTTCACATTTTATTTCTTCAGAGTTATCCTTCTCCATGGCTGGTTGCCATCCAAACCTGGAGAACCCTGTCTAACCTGCAATTTAACCCATAACTTACTTTTTTTTTTTAACTCTACAGAACATATAATAGCATCATCTTCTTGGGAGTAAGAAAATTTCACAATTGAATACATGGTAGATGATACTCAGCTTTTGTCCATATACATGTTTGTGTGGACATAATTATTGGAGGCGGTGATATGCGTGTTTTATGTTGTCGTTATATTTTGGAATACAGTTTGATTTAAGACATTATAGGATATTATAGGGACTAAGGTCATGAACTTTCTTTCATGTTGTACGTTTGGTAGTATTTTAAACAGATTTGGCTGAAGTCGCAACAGTCGCATAATGTTGGCAATTTTACTATAAAAATATATTGCTGGTATTTTTTTATATAAAAATGTATTGCTGGTATTTTGACTATGAAAATGTATTTTTTTATACTTTCATAGAGGTTTCTTATTGTATTTCACTATTTTCCCATAGCTCGGACCCTAACAGATGCTACCACCCTGGGTCAAATTGGGCCTAAGAGCAACAGTAATTAAGAGGTGGTTTCACACTCCTGAAAACCGCCAATCTTCCAATCAGAGGCCTTGGTGCTGAAGCTGGAAAAATTCATCAAAATGTTCACCAAATTCAAGAATTAGTTCAGTTAATATTCTCTGCGAGAAAATATTCACAGGAGAGGCCGTTTTGAACAACAGCTACATCG
>OZ038485.1:81353362-81368362 GCA_964036315.1 Acanthosepion esculentum
GATAGATAGATAGATAGATAGATAGATAGATAGATAGACCTGAAAAACCTGAGATGGATATATACATAGATAGGAAAAGACTGTCATAGATAGATCGATAGACAGATAGATATGCCTTATATGATGACCCTACTGTATCGAAACATAAATGGAGGCCAGTACTGAAGAATCTTTTTGATTGCACCAGACAGCGGATAATTTGTAAAACCTTTCGTTTACATTACTTAAACTTTATCTTTAGTGGATACCCATATTTGTACATATGCGTATACATGCTTTTCACCGTGTGTATTTATATATTCTATGTATAAATATGTTCTCATGTGTGTATTTACGTTTGATAGTACGTACATGTACATACTTTAAATTCTCGTATTATATACATATATATTTTAATAGCGATACTTTATTGAGGAAAGTGCAATACTTTTGAGGATGCATGTCTCAGGCATGCTCAGACCAGGCGTGAATTCCAAAGAGGCACTCACTGTGATTTGCCAACTAATATGTAGGCTTGGAAATGCGGTGTGTGAACGCATGTTATTGTCGAGGGCAGGTTATGCAACCCTTTGAAAGGTCATCCTAGCAATCAGAAGCAAGCCAGCTATGCCAAACTGCCTCATCATTCTGTCGACAACAATTGTGTTGTTTGCAACAATGTTTGCAGATCATCATCTGAACTGAGGAGGCAAAAAGTGGTATACAGGACAGTTGTAGGGCATATGCAGATACAATCAACCCAATCAAGGATACGTATAAGCCTAATACCTGCAAAATCAAATTTTGATCACAAGAGTCATCTTAGAGGCCATGTACGTCAAAGGTAGACGGATGCCATGACAAATGATATCAGTGTAAGGGGGAAGTGAGATGTGGCAATTCCCATATATAGATAAATACATATTTTATTTAAATGAAATCTGTCCAATTAATAAATAAGAATCCTAATTTTATCTAAAACATTTATTCAATACTCTTCAAACGTAACACACATTTTACCGTGAGAAAATTATATATATATATATATATATATGCTTTTATCTATTTTTTATGCAACTTCTCATGCGATCTAATAATTTTTTTTCTTTTCGGATGATAAATTATATATATATATATATATATATATATATATGCATGCATTGTGTAACTTTAGCGAGTGAAGATAGCTCTGGCTGACACCAAATCAGTTGTGTTTCAATCCTGGCTTGAGGCATTCGGATGTCTAGTCGCACTGAGGAGCTGTGATACAGCGAATTAGTACTGTCTGTGAATATAGTTATATAAACATAATATATATATATATATATATATATATATATATATATATATATATATATATATATATATATATATATAGAAGAGTAATACATTTCAGATGCAACAAGGAAGGTCTTCAGTGATGCACTGTCTTCATAGCCGATTTCGGGTTTTGCATCATATCGGCTCCAACAGCAACCCCGACCTAATTCCACAAGATTCAGGCCGCCTCCTTGATAGCGTTTTGCTACGCACTTCGACATTGCAAAAAAAGATAAATATATATATATATATATATATATATATATATATATATATATATATATATATATATATATATATATATATATATATATATATATATATATATATATATATATATATATATATATATATATATATATATATATAGGAATACGAATTTCCGTTGTATTCGACGTATGTGGGTCAAGCAGCTCAGTTCTTAGGGACCGAGAACCCGACACCCATACGTGATTTGATTATAGTGGTGAAGGTTTCAATTCATACTGCCGATGCATATATGAAAAATTTCCGTCTCGTTTGCATTTACTAACCTCATGTATACATGAAAAGAGAAGTTGAGTGAGTGGAAGAAAAGTCCAAAAAAAAAAAATAAAAGAAGTGGGCGCAAAGCAAAGACGGAGGCATTCATAAGAGGAATTACGTGTAATGAAGAATAATTAGACAAAGCACGTAAATTCTCCTACAGATTACAAATTTAACATAAACATATAAACATATTTAATCCAGTAAAGAGCTACTATTTATATGCACAAAAACACATACGCATACACACACATACACACCTACATATATATACATACGCGCATATCTATATATATGTGTGTGTGTGTGTGTTCATATACACACGTACACTCATGCATACATATACACATACATGCACACATAGACATACACATATGTGCACACAAACACATATACATTTAACCATACACACATGCAGACATATACATACACATATTCATATATACAAATATACAACGTATATATATATATATACAAATACACATACATAAATAAAAAAGTACATACCCACACACCCATACATACATTTAACATATAAAAATAAAGGGACCATGGTAACGATAAAAAATAAATAAAAAAACAATTTAGATGAAAAATTTGAAAATATTAGAGGTTGAAATCAAGACGGTAAAAATATTCTATTAGTCAAAATAAAAAAAAAGGAACGTGGAGTAATTAACTCGTGTACGTCTATTAAATGAACATATAAACCTTAGTGATTAACGCCTGTACGTCTATTAAGTCTGCATATAAACCTCCGTATAAAAAAATATCAGAAAACTATCAGATATTATATATCAGTTATCTAGGAAAACTTTTTTACATACATACCCACATGCACATATATCAACACATAAATCGAGGTTGCAAAAACAAATTAAAAGATTTAAAATATATAGAGCACCACATAAACACAATGATGTATAGGTAATAATAAGTGTCATTCCATTTAAATGTCATATCTGATGTTAGGAATCCAAGTTATAGGTAACAACACGTAATAAAACAGTGTTTCAGTTTTAAACGTTGTTTATGTCTAAATTTGGAAATGATCTCACTATGAAGATTCAGCAACACTTTTCTCGCTCTTGATATGAATCTCTATTCCAAATGCGAGGTTAGTCCCTTGTCCATCAGATCCCGATAGTGTTTGGATAAGGAAGTTTGTTTTTTTAGGTATCGATATTTAAAAGAATGTCTCTTGTTGTACAGATGCTGCTTTCAATTACCAGCTGATATACCTATGTATCTTTTTTTCTTTGGGGAAGTTTGTGGCTTCATATATTACATTCTCATTCATACATTTTCCCCTGATTGGACAATCAGCTCTACTCCTACAATTGCAGGTGGGGCTCTTAGCTTGTGTTTCACTATTATGGAAGTTCTTAAGTATTTTAAAATTGTGGGAAGATATAATTTTCTCCATATTACTTACACATGAATAACTAATTTTCAGTGTATTCCTATTGAAAATTTTATTTTAAATTTTATTGAAAGTTTCATATATGTATCGGCAGTATGAAATGGCTGGATTTTAAGTTTAGGTCATATAATTGTTTATTGTGCCTAATGTCACCACAAATGTATCCACACGTTTCCGGTGTCTGTTTTTTTTTTTTTAATTTTAGGTCAGCGAATCGGTAGTGATTTATGCATCTGAAAATAATTCATATTTATCTGTATCTCACTCATTTAAACCGTTATTTAACTCCTCTCTTTAAAACTTCTCTCTTTTAAATTTTAATTCCCACCTTCACCTTTCTGTTCTTCTTTCTTCCGTTACACCTCTCTCTAGAGCTTTCATACATTTCCCTCTCACACTTGTTTCCCACTCCCACACATACACTCTCACTTAAATTTTGTTTTTTATACCCGGAGTAATATTTTCCGATTTCTTTTTGAATTTGTAGGTCTGATGAATTGGATCGTGATTACGATTCCAATGTAATAAATTATAACCATGGAATATTAGTGTTTGACCCTTATATATATATATATATATATATATATATATATATATATATATATATATATATATATATATATATATATATATATATATACATTACTCTTGAATTACGGAATCGGAGAGCCGAGTTATATATATATATATATATATATATATATATATATATATGGGGGGGGCGTGTTATTTCGGTAACATCACGAAGTCTCCTTCCTGACAAATCAACTATGGTGAAATTCAAACCCGGATCTCATGGTCAGGAAGCGAACGTTCTAACCTCTCTCTCTCTCTCTCTCTCTCTCTCTCTATATATATATATATATATATATATATATATATATATATATATATATAATGGCTACCTATATAGGTAGATATCAACTGAGGTAGATAGGTACAATATAAGATAGATATAAAAAATGTAGGATAGATATGAAGTTATATATATATATATATATATATATATATATATATATATATATATATATATATATATATATAAAGTAACATGCATATGTCAGAGATAGCTTGAATGATAGATATTATTGTCAGAGATAAATATACTGATAGATAGATAGGTAGATAGATAGAGACAGACAGACAGAAAAAATTAAAGAAAGAAACTCCAGTCAAGAGATAATTTGTAAAACATTTCTTCAGTACTTTACAAACGTAAGAAGCTTTTCACCGTGGGAAAAGTAATATATTTTACTATCCAAATGTCATTATGCATTTCGGGCATCTGCGAAACGAAAACAAGAAATGTGTTCCTTGGAAGACTGCCGAATACAATGATGTCGGCCTGTGTTTAAAGAGAAGAGCGTTGCCTCCCGCTGTCATGTGTAAAAGCATATGAAGCTACGTTTTCCTTTTTTCATTAGAAAAAGTTAAATATACGTAGAACCGGTGTTGACTGTTTGAATGTGAAAAGCAAATGCTATGAGAGGCAAAGTAATCTATAATAAACATACGGTCGGATAAGGTGGAGATCCATGAATGGGGGTGATTACTAACGTTAGACTGGCAGGGCATAAGCGCCAATTTGGAGGAGAAAAAGGTCGGAGGGTGATTGTATGTGGGGTTAATCTTACAAGTTATCTAAAACCTATTGTCTTGAAAATGTACATTCGAAATTTGTTTTTTTTTATCTTCTTCATACTAAAATTCACTCAATACAACGTACGAGAGCCACTCAAGTTAGAGAGCTACTTTTAAAATGGTTATGATGAAGGAGATGTGTTATGAGTTAAAGAGAAGGTGGTAGAAAGTGAGGGTTAATTTTGTTATTATTATTATTATTATTATTATAAGATGAATAAAATATATGAACTGAGATAGATATAAAGTTACATGGATAGATAGATACATCCATATATAGATATAGAGCAACATAGATACATACATACATACAGAGCAACATAGATAGATAGATAGATAGATAGATAGATAGATAAATAGATAGATAGATAGATAGATAGATATGAACTGAGACAGATAGATAGAGAGAGAACTGATATAGATACATACAAAGATGGATGTATAGATAGATAAATAGATAGATATAAAGAAATAGACAGAGAGAGATAAAGAGAGAGAGAGAGAGAGAGAGATTAACAGCAATAGATACAGAACAACATAGATAGACAGAAAGAAAGTAATATATCTAGATGATATAATATATAATTATAATTATAATATTAGATATTAACAATCTAAGATAGATATTAACAGATTAAGACAGCTAGAAAGCTACTTATCTATATAGCTAGATAGATATTATGTGACTGTTTTAATCTCTTTATACTAAAATTCACCTAATGCTCGAGAGCCACTCAAGTTAGAGGGTTGCTTTTAAAATGGATATGATGAAGGAGGTGCGATATGTGTTAAAGAGGTGATGGTAGGAAGTGACTGTTATTTCGTTGTTGTTGTTGTTATTATTATTATTATTATTATTATTACTATTATTATTATTGAATAAAAGATAAAAAAAAAACCTTCAGCGAAAATGAGCCAGTAAACTAGTTTTGAAAAACGCACGCAACCTTCAAATTTTAGGCGATTCTCGAAAATAAGGTGATGTCTCTGAGACTCGTGAAAGTGTCAGTCAGCATGCACTTCTGATGCCTCTGACCTCTGTCTGTATATATGTTTTCTCTTTCTCTCCACAAATGTGTGTGTGCATATATATATATATATATATATATATATATATATATATATATATATATATATATATATATATATAGAGAGAGAGAGAGAGAGAGAGAGAGAGAGAGAGAGAGAGATAGGGTGTATCGAAAATACTTTTATAAACTTTGGGGTGGGGGCCTCACACCAAAGCAAGGCCAAAAATACATATAAACATATCTGCAAATCTTCCGTTTTTGAATAATTAAGCGTAAAGAAAGTTTCCGGTAGAATCAGGAGCCCGCTGCCAAAGTTTGTTAAAGAATTTTTGGATTGTATCTTGTATCGTACATTTAACAGCGTCTACCGTAAATTTTTAACTTAATAACACAAATACGAAGGATTTGCGTCTATGTTTATATCAACTTTTGGTGTAAATGCATTATTGATACACCCTATATTTACGGAAACCTTCTCTCTGCCGGCAGAAGGATTTTGTGAAGTCCCTTAATCTGTTGGGGGATATTTTATTTTAACTGTCCCTCGCTAATTATTTACACGCAATTTCCCCTCCACTCGTTATAAGTATATATACTTATACGTTATTGATTTTACCTTCCCCCCCCCCTTTTTTTTGCTCTCCATTTTCGTTGCTGTTCTTTTCGTTTAATTTATCAATTTTCCCAAACGATTTTCTCCTGATGAGATGTTGCACGAAAGGGTCTTAGGGACTATTACCATTAATAAATTCCTTGTTTTTAAAACAGTATATATATATATATATATATATATATATATATATATATATATATATATATATATATATATATATATTAAAAAGAAGAGAGGTACCGCAAACGTTTTTGTTTTTTTTTTGGTAGTAATGTGGATTTTTTAAAAAAATATTATGCTTTATTTTCCATAATTTATGAAAAATAAAGCATAATATATTTTTTTTTTAATCCACATGACAACAACAATTAGATTTCTAAAGAATCCAGGGAATTATCATGAATTTGATATTTTATTACTTCTTATATTGAAACCGTGGGTATTACGTCCATCGTAAATGCTCGAATACGAAACTGATGTTTACGGTTGCTGTGCGAATTACGAATACAATTTTGATATCTCCTTGTTAAAGGCGCAGTATGAACCAAAAATATGCCAGTGTAGGCGTCTGCTACAGGGATTGGCTAGCAATCCTAGTTGACGCCATAGTCACCCGAGACTGAGCGGTACATACACGCATATATATGTATATACATATATATATATATATATATATATAGAGAGAGAGAGAGAGAGAGAGAGAGAGAGAGAGAAAGAGTGATATATATATATATATATATATATATATATTTTAGAATTGGGCATAGTCCGACAATTTATTTAAAGACATTTATATTATGTTTAACGTTCTTTTTATAGATACAAGTATTTAAGCAAATGCTCTGTTTTATAATAAATGTTATTTAATACTGTTTATTATAAAACAGAGCATTTGCTTAAATACTTGTATCTATAAAAAGAACGAACAACATAATATAAATGTCTTTAAATATATATATATATATATATATATATATATATATATATATATATATATATATATTCTGAAGAAATTAATGAATTTTTTATTTAATAATTTGACATATTTTATCAATTTAAACGGTATTTTGAATGGATACTCGTATTTGAATAGACATTCCGTTTATTTATTTATTAAACAGTATATTTATTTATTTTCGCCGACCTGCCTGAATAGTCCAGAAATCTTATTAAAGAAAGATATACTCTCTCCGGCAGGGGGTGCATGTTCGTATCTTGCCAGTGTGCGTGTGCATGCACATGCGCGTGTATGTGTTTGACTCTCTGTGTGTGTGCATGTGTGTGATTTCTAAAGAATGAATGGATTCCATTTTTATTCCAAACGTTATTTTTGAGAATATTCCGTTTTCTTCATTTATTTTAAACAATGTAAATTACATATACGGGCCTTAATAAAGAACGTATACTCTCCGGCAGAGTTTGAACCTACGAAGAATGACGTTGGTACGAACCCTACCGGAACGTACTGCGAAATGCCCAAATCTGAGTAGTGGGTTTGATCCTCATTGGGTGCCCCGTACCTTCGGCCACATCTAAGCCGATATATATATATATAGGATTAATATGAGTAAAAGTTTGTCACTTTGTTCAGTGATGTTACCTTCAGCATCCTGACTATATATGATAAAAATATAGTTTTAAGGTATGCTATATTTATGAATAAACGTGCTCAATATAAAGTCGACACCAAACGGGTACAGTCTCTTTTATGCTACAACGCAATATTCAGGCTATGAGTGTTGTGTTTTGGCTCGCCTATTTATATATACTGATCAGCGGTGCATTATGGGTAGTCATGTCTATGGTATTATGCTGGCGGCTATTGTGTGGACGGTAACCGTTATGATTCAAATTATACTAAAAGCTATTGAGTAGAAATAATTGTGGATTTGTTGTAACCTAGAAAGGGTTACTAAATGAGTAATAACTAAATCGGACGTTGGAAATGAAATGGTAATCTTTATAACATCGACAAAATACAATTCTCGCCAGCGGCGTGAAGTAGTGGTGGACTAAGACGGCATATTACCCCCACTTACCATAGTGTCCAACGTATTTATGAGGATTGAGACATACACATTTGTGTTCATAAGTACGGCATATATATATATATATATATATATATATATATATATATATATATATATATATATATATATGTGTGTGTGTGTGTGTGTGTGTGTGTGTGTGTGTGCGTGCGTGCGTAACCTAGAAAAGGTTTATAAATGAGAAATAACCAAAACGGAGGTTGGAAATGAGATGGTAATCTTTATAACATCAACAAAATATAATACTCGCCAGCGGCGTTAAATAGGTAAACCACTGTTAGTGGTGGACTACTTAGACAGCATATTACCCCTACTTACATTAGTGTCCAACGTATTTATGAGGATTGGGACATACCCATAAGGTACGGTATATAATATGATTCGAATGTGGCTATTTGATATTTTTTTCCTTATTATTTATTATTGGTTACGTAATTATTTGTTGATTATTATTATTATTATTATTATTACATTTACTTATGTATACGTTTCTTAATTCGCTTATTATTTAATTCGTTTATTATTTATTTAATTTGTTTATTTATTTAAATCTTTGGTTTATTTTGTTTTATTTAGTTCCGGGGTTTGGTTATCTTATTTGCTGAGTTTAAAGCATTTGCTTTGTATAAAGAATTTTACATTATCTGTGTTGTATATAGTGCATATTATTTGCATGTTTCATGGTGATATTTAACAAATTATTCGTCTTTGGTTTTCGATTTTTAGGTAACGTCGTTGTTTTCGTGTCTGTATTTTCAGATGAGATGTAATTAGTGCTCTTCTCAAAATGTAGACAGGAATGACAGTTTTACCGCCTACTCAATAACCGTAATAATAATACAATAGACCTTACTATGCATAATGCACCATTGTCAACGTGTATATATAGTCGGACCAAAACACAATACACATGGCTTGAAGATTGCGTTGTAGCATGAAACAGACTGTCGTCGCTTGGTGCTGATCTCAGTGTCTACTTTCATATGTATATACGTATAGCTTTGAATCTGCGTATAATTTAGCGTTCCTCTCATGAGACCTAATATTTTAAAAAAACAACTGTAATAAGAGTATCAATTGCAATATGTGCCTGACAACTTGGGAAACCATGAAATTTAAAGTTGCACTACACATGTAGGTATATATATGTATTTATTAATGTATACTTCATAGCTCTGTTTAACTAGATTAAGCACTGTTTTCCTTGCACCATAAACTAAATAAATATTTATTTGCTTATCTGCGTATGCACGGTATTGCACGCTTATACAGTTACTAATATCTCGTTATTATCTGAGTAAAGACGGATCAGGATCTAATGTAAAAGTAATACCATTTTGAAAACTTCAGCTATGACATGTTTCGCAGATGATCCAACGTCACCAGAAATAGAATTTTATTTCATAAGAACAAAATCTGCATTAGCAAAACAAAACGTATCTGAGATTAAGTGATTGAAGGCTTTATTTTTATTAAGTGATTGAAGGCTTTATTTTTATTAAGTGATTGAAGGCTTTATTTTTATTAAGTCATTCAAGGCTTTATTTTTATTAAGTCATTGAATGCTTTATTTTTCTTAAGGGATTGTGGGCTTTATTTTTATTAAGTCATTGAAGGCTTTATTTTTATTAAGTCATTGAAGGCTTTATGTTTATTAAGTGATTGAAGGCTTTATTTTTATTAAGTGATTGAAGGCTTTATTTTTATTAAGGGATTGAAGGCTTTATTTTTATTAAGTCATTGAAGGCTTTATTTTTATTAAGGGATTGAAGGTTTTATTTTTATTAAGTCATTGAAGGCTTTATTTTTATTAAGTGATTGAAGGCTTTATTTTTATTAAGTCATTCAAGGCTTTATTTTTATTAAGTCATTGAAGGCTTTATTTTTCTTAAGGGATTGTAGGTTTATTTTTATTAAGTCATTGAAGGCTTTATTTTTATTAAGTCATTGAAGGCTTTATGTTTATTAAGTCATTGAAGGCTTTATTTTTATTAAGTCATTGAAGGCTTTATTTTTATTAAGTCATTGAAGGCTTTATGTTTATTAAGTCATTGAAGGCTTTATTTTTATTAAGTCATTGAAGGCTTTATTTTTATCAAGTCATTGAAGGCTTTATTTTTATTAAGTCATTGAAGGTTTTATTTTTATTAAGTCATTGAAGTCTTTATTTTTATTAAGGGATTGAAGGCTTTATTTTTATTAAGTCGTTGAAGGCTTTATTTTTATTAAGTCATTGAAAGCTTTATTTTTATTAAGTCATTGAAGGCTTTATTTTTATTAAGTCATTGAAGGCTTTTTTATTAAGTCACTGAAGGCTTTATTTTTATTAAGTCATTGAAGGCTTTATTTTTACTTTATAAAAATATATTTTTTACCCAATTTGGACTTTGAGTATACAACTGACCAATTTCTATAAATGACTATTCAACCGAGTTATTTCTGTTTGTCTAGTATAATACCATTAATGATACACCATATTTAACCATCTGTCATGTGCAAACCTTGAAGTAATTAAAATAAGAATCGAGTTAAAATCTAATTTTTTAACCATGTTTTTGAAATCTGTAAAATTCCAATATGCATTTTTTTTCTGTTACAAGATTAATACGCATAGAATAGGATGGTCTCAGGGATTGCTTTAGAATTGGACATCTTTGTTCTTCAATGATTAGGGCAATGAATGCCTGATATCGATTCGGACATGATACAAAGAATGTGTTTTATTATTTCGCCTCAATCTAGGCCGTAATACCCCTAAGACGCAAAGGGTTATAAGAATACTTTAGTGAGAAGAAAGAACAATAAAAGGATTTCAGGAAGAAAGAAGATGGCAATTGACTTTGCATTTAAATTTTTGAAGATAGTAGACGCCAGGGAAGCAAGAAATCAGAATAAATGTCCACGGATGAGGAGTGCAAGAAAATAAACTATTATAATATGACTTATAGTTATATCCAGCTATTTCCCCAGTAAAACGATGAAACCCATTTGCCAGTCTAGTAGAACGCTTACATTCATGCCATCGAGGTACAAAGAGGAGGAGCGTTCATTAGGAGAAATATGAAAATATTTACAGAAAAGATGGAGGGAAGCCACATCACAGAGGTGGGAAAATGACCGAAATCTAGATGCCAGGTCAGAACTGACTATTGACCAATCTTTCGTCAAGAATCTCGAGATATATGGCAGGAGCACCAGAGCAAATATAGCAGGAATATTGAATGTAATGGTAGATTTTGAAATGTACAAAATGGATTCTGGCGTGTAAAATTGTCTGGCACGACTTTAACCAAATTTCTGCGCAGCATACCTAGCAATTGATTCAATATAATCACTGCGCTCCATTTCAGACTAAGAAGTCGCAATGAGACGCTCTCCTGAAGGTTAGCATTTAGATGTCAAAACAAAGCCTGAGTTAAAATGTTAGGTAGTATCAATATGTTTTATTGAAGGTATTGATGTTATTTAATGTATTCTAAAGAAAAACCTGCCGTCTGAAGTTATTAGGCAAAATGAAATAATCACATTTTACTTCAATAAAAAGTTAATAAAATCGAAAATAGATCAACACCTATACTAGAACAAATGACAAATACATATGATAAGTCTTTGAATCCTTTATATTTTAATATAGTGACCCTTCTCAACAACAGCCAGAAATCTATTATGCATTGATTTTGCTATTTTAAAAATTTTTTTTTTACTTCAGCAAGTTCAATTTCTGACATGGTACTTTTGATTGCTTCCCATAGGTCTGCTTTGCTGTTATATTGTTTGTAACCTTCATATAATGTCATCTTCGTAATTGACCATAGATTCTAGATCTGATTCAAGTCAGCATTTCATGGCGCTCAATCCATTACCTACTCTTATGTAAATCATTTATGCTCAAAGAATTCACGAATAATCTTAGATAGATGAGAAAGTGCACTGTCGTTCTTAAATAAACACTTCACTTTGAAATTACGAGACTGGGACAATGAAAGTCTTGTTCATAAAAGCACAATTCAGTTTAACACCTTCGTCGACTTTGAATGGTCCAATAATGGTTTGGTTGACAATTCCAGCCCATATCATAACACTACAGTCTCCTTGAAGCATTCTTTTAGCCACAGGCACATCTGAATTGGATAAAATCCATCCTTTGGCCCATTCATCAGGTTCATCAAAAGTCATTCAAGATTCATCCATGACAATTACTTTAGAAAAGTCAATTTCCATGTATTTCTTGGCCCAATTTTGACACTTTAAAATATTTGCTTTGGGGAGAGGAGTTTGCTTAGGAAATATTTTCACAGATCCCAATTCACAAAGTATTCTACACCGTTTGTCTTTCTTGACTCCCTCAATTCCAGCCTTTTCAAAGATCTGATATCTGGTCAAAAGATATTGTTTCACTATAACTCGCTTTACGTTCATCTCAAGGAAGAAAATTCTTAAAATCTTTTCCATTGCTTCAAGTTCTGAATTTATATTTTCAACAGCCTTCTTTGTTGTTCTATAATCTCTGCAAAACTCGTTTGATATATTCAATGTGAACATTCGCTCACTCAATAACTTTGTTATTTTCTATTTTTCAGCAATTTTAGGTCATTCCCTTTAACGATGTTTCAATATATATTATGAACAAAAAGAAAAAATATTTTTTATTAGATTTTAGAGGTTTTAAGCTAATATTAGTTTAATCTACATACTAACTTCAGTCAATTATAAATTTCAGATATCTCAAAAACTAACCATTATAAATGGTAGAAAATCTAGTTAAACATCTTACTAAGGGAGGAAAGGAAAGAGTTTAAATTTGACAAATATTTGTTCAAAACGTTTTGAGTTATTGAGGTTTATTTTATTTGCGTAATAACTTCAAACAGGCTTTGTTAAGACAGGGGTAAATAGTTGCCATAAAATTCAACCGGTGAAGTTTAAAAAGAAAATATTTGTTTGACGTTTGTTTGCAATGTTTTTCTTTCTTTAAAAATAAAAATAAGCATTGAAGACTATTGAACAATGGAAAATGTCATTAAAACAACTCACATAATATTAGAGGAGCAACGGCACACATAGGAGCAAATGAAAATATCACGGCACACATAGTAAATTTTTTAAAAAGTATATATTTAAATGTTATGAAATAAGACCATAAATTTTGAATTAAACAATGAATATTGAATACATTTATATGAAAAAAGGCTTATATTCATTTATTCAAATAAGGGAAAATTTTTAAAACTTAAATTAAAAATAAAAATACCTTTTAAAAAATGAATATTAAAAGAAAATATTTAAAATAACAATCGAAAAATCGAGAAAAAATTATTTCAAAATAATAGTTTAATACTTATTCGTTTATTCAAATACTAACGTTGTACCATTACTACTTCCATACACACACATATACACTACACTTGAAAGGTTAGAGGCAACCTTCAGAAGTAGCATGCAATGAACTTGAGAGAAGAATATAAAAAACATGAAAATGTGATCTTAGAGTCATTGAAAAAAGAATGGAATCAATTATCAAATTTATACTTTGAGACATTTTTGCAACGAATGCCAAACATTTGAGCTGCAACAGTCAATACTAAAGGAGGATATTTTGACCAGAACAAAATTTAATCATAATTTTTTATTTATTTTCGCCATAATAATATTTCTAATAAAAAATCGTACTCCCTCACTCATGCCAAACGGAAAAATGTAAGAACGCAAGAGAAAAAAACTAAAAAGGTTTTTTTTTTAATTTTTCCTTCTCCATCATATTAATTGAAAGATGTTTAAAAGAAAGGTTGCTGCTAATATATATATATATATATATATATATATATATATATATATATATATATATATTCTTTATTATAAAGTATTGCATTGGAACATATATAAACCGCTACATCAGTGCATTCATGTCTTTACTAACCACCGCCTGATGAAATGCCTTGATGGGCATCGAAACATGGATGCATTGATGTAACGGTTTACATATGTTCGAATGTAATAATTTATAATAAAGAATTATAATTCTACTACTGTATTGGGTCCCATTTTGAATTAATGTTGCGAACGTTTGAATTCATATTCGATTCCTTCTCTTTACAGTTGTGTGTGTGTGTGCATATATATATATATATATATATATATATATATATATATATATATATATATATATATATATATATATATATATATATATATATATATATATATATATATATATATATCATTATTAAGTAATTATATCCAGTATAAAAGAAACCTCAATAGAATGCAGAAAACACTGGACGGCCGTTTCGTCCTATATTTCGGACTCATCATCATTGCGCATCCACTACCGAGAATTGAAACCCGGACAGTTATGATACGTCATACCAACTGTGCCTCGGTGACGAAGAAGTAACGAATTAGACTAGATATAGGGCCGCT